>VXAL01014448.1:3182-26207 GCA_013399475.1 Chauna torquata | reverse complement strand
TTGATATTAGTACTACTGTGTATACTACCTTGCAATCTACACCTACACTCTGGCCAGAGAAACAAATAGCTACTTTGTAAATGCTTCATTGCAACCTCCTTTTGAAGATGAGGAGCCCTTCTCTCTCTCTCTCTGGAATGTCGTTTTTGCATTTTCTATTTTTTCCTAAAACCATACTTATTTATATAAAACATGTCTATTTACTCTTTTACATGGAAGAATGTAATAGTAGGTATGAATTACTGCACACCCTGTCCTTTTCCCCATGTCATACTGAAATAGACAGAAAAGTCATTACCTAATCTTCTTGCAAGTCCAAAGTCAATGAGTTTGATACTTGTACCAGTCTTGTTGACACACATAATATTTTCTGGCTTCAAATCCAAGTGCACAATACCCTGCTTATGGATGTACTGAACTCCTTCTGAAATCTGTCTCATATATTTAATGCATTCTCTCTCTGTCAGTTCAAAGTCTTCATCAATTATTCGTTCAAAGAGTTCTCCTCCAGAAACCCTAGGAAAGACAGAAAAAAGAGGACTTTCATTTTGGGAGTAATCAAACTATTTCCTTTACACAAACCCAAATAGTTCAAGCCTGCAGTAGTCACTTCAGGACACAATCTATGTTTTTTAATGACATGATCCATAGACACAAAGATCACATAGGAAGAATCACCTCTTGTGTCTGGTGCAAATCAATAGATCTTTTCCATTCTGAAATCTCTTTCCCAGGTGAGAACTGTGAAACATTCACACTATTATCCCAGACAGAAGGGAGGTAGCTGGGTTTACATCCTGCCTTTAGCATTGAGCTGCCTGCACCTGGCTGTAAAGTGTGTGCAATGTGCTTGTCACACCTCTGACTTGTCCATGCCACCACTCCAGACTCCAGACTGATGTTTCTCACTGCTTCCTTCCCTCATATGCTCCATTACTACACAAATGCAGATAATAATTTAGAAATAAAGAAAACTACAATACAGGATAGGAGGGGAAAAAAGTATGGATCAAGAGTAGGACCCCAAAGTATGGGACGGATCACAGAAAAGGAGGACAAAACTAGTAGATTAGCAAAAAGGCATTTAGGAAGAAGAGAGGCTGAGTGTGACAAAGAATGTCTGAAGAAGGAGGAATCCAAATGATACAGTTAATTGGAATGCAAAGCTCAGAGGGTAAATTACTGACCCAAGTGAGCTCAGTGGGAATTTCCCCCTTAGCTATGACAGGGCAAGGATATAACCCACAACTCTTTCAGTGCTGGTATTTTTAGCCGAACCATCATCACACTCCTTGTAGGTCAAGTCCATTTTTATGCTCATACAAGATGTGAAATAAGTGGTCTTTCCAGGGTGGAATCTCCTGGATTGAATTGTTTGCAGAATGAAAGTGAGACATTTCACCTAGGTTTAATGAAACAAAACGCAAGGGGTTTTTTTGTTGTTTTTTTTTTGTTTGTTTGTTTTTCTTTTTTAAAATGAGTAATCACTCAACTGGTTCATCTGCTTATGTCCAAAGATGGGAAATACTTTTTTGTATGCAGCAGATGAATGACCCATACAGAAGGGAACAAGCAGTGTAGAGCAGCTTTGCTATTAGAAATCTGCTCTAATTGAAACGTTCCATGCTCTTTATATGGCTTACTATTTTGCAGCATTCATGCTTATTGCCAAATGTAATCGCACATTTCAGTTACAGGAAGCAAACACACAAACGAAAAATGGCTTTGCAATGTTTGCAAGTTGTCAGGTACATGATTATATCCCTCATGTCCTAAACTGAAATTGAAACAACTGGAGTTCTGGACACATCTGCTGCTGCTTCTACAAGATTTCAGAAAATATATAATCATAAATGCTACTGCAGTTTCCTATTAACATGGAAATAGGAAGAACAGCAGACACTTGACAAATTCAGAGGTTACATTGGATTACAACACATTTGTAATATAAAAACAGTAATATGGCTATAGCTATTGAATAAACAGTTCTGATAAGTCTGGGATCAAGTATTTTGTTACTTCAGTAAGACATTAACTTGTGTGGACGTGTTTATGAAAACACCTGCATGCAAAATATTTATAACTAAAGCACTCTGCAATTCCAAATGATAACTATCGTGATGTTAAAAAGTATAGAATCCTTTTTGACTGTTAACACAGATAATAATGATTTACTTTTAACAGAAAACTGCCATATTTTTTAGATCCCTAAAGTCAAAAATTTCCAGAAATTGTACCATTGTCTCAAGCACCACTTTTTAGCACATCATTTGGAAATGAATTACTGTTAATGCATCTGCATGTTGTTTTTACCTTAGGACCACTAGACACTCTGGTAACATCATTAAACTGCAATTGCATTTATATTATGCATGTTTTTCCATTTATATCCTGAGCAAAATCCAGGTTAATTTTTTGCAGGTTAGGGAGTTGAACTGAACCAATGCAGATTAGTTCCTGCATACACAAAGCAGGACCTACTTCTGTAGGCTTTCTTCACACAGTCACAGCTGAATCTGAATCTACATGTTTGATAAGGTCAATGTGAAGGAAATATTATTCTCTATAGAGTCACAGAATACACATTTAAAAATATTTTATTGTAAAGATTTTGGTCACGGAAGAACAGTGAATCTACCTTGGAGCTGCCAAGCAAATACTCACTGTATTTTAATAAATCTCCCTTTGAAACAAAGACAAAACCTTAGTGACTTGTACCAGCTTAAATCACACCAAATAGATGGAGACACACAGAGTTTACTGCTGCAATTTTGCTTTAATAGTTTTAATTTTCAACACAATAATCTTATTATTATCTATGTCAAAATAAACTGACTATCTGAAGTATGTAAAAAGGCACTTGAAGGCACTTAGCTCCCAATGCTGAATACTATTCACAACATGCGACTGTTTATGTTCTTTTTTTCCATGTTTTTTATGTTCTTTTCTTCCACTGAGATACTTATTTTGGAACAGGCACTTCATTATATACGAAAATGAAATGCCTGACATTTGCCCTTGACTTCCAACAAATGGTAGACAGAAGGGTTTTCAGGGAAGAGCACATCAAATGATTTGAATCACTATAGCATTTGATTTAAAATGAATGATCAAAAAATCTAAACTTATTATAAATGTAAAATCAAACAATATAAAATAGTGGCATGACAAATATCAAAAGGAGAGAGGAATTACTGGGGAAAGTTTAAAAGGTTTTAAGAAAGACATTGGAATAAAATTAAAATGAAAAATTCAGCATGAATATCAGGAAGAAAAATCCAAAGGTGCTCCTCATCAGCAGCTCCACTCTGAGTGCAAGGGGGAGCTGTTAAATTCCAGTCACTGTTAACATCTGTTTTAGCAGGAGACTGATGGCAGATGAGCTTGATTTATTTGAAATCCACTTACTTAGACTCTGGTAGGAATAAAAAGAATAGCTTGGATACTAAGAATTTTTGGAAGTATTTGCCACAACTTCTTTGATATGCAAAGAAATATTAGTTTAGTAGCTAAAACAGAAACGATCCACCAGTGCCTTTCTTAACAATACAGGTGCAGTTGCCGTGCTGTGACTGTGTCACCTGGGTAAAGTGACAGTGCAGAGGCCACCAAATCATCCAACACGAAGGTGTCCCACAAGCGTCTCACTGCGCAGACCTGCTCCAGAGTGGGGACTGACTGCTATCGCCTGCCTGCATGCTGCTTTAAGAACTCCTCCTCTTCCTATGGCTCTTAACACTATGGAAATTTCCATGTGAGGTTTCAAAAGTCATTGTAGCCAACCCAAACCAAAATCACATCCTAATTAGACTGGTTAGCAAAAATACTTTAAATTTGCTTGTATTTTTTTATTAAAAAAAAAAAAGCAACACCCTTTGTTTGCAGAGGAAAACTAATGGAGTGTAAAGCCATATGATATTCAAACCTCTTTATACATTTGCTTGTTTTCCATTAGATCTGCCAGCTCCCAATTCCAAGCTAAGTAGGTCTCCCTTCTCTTACCGTCATCAGCATGTTCAGCTTCTGAATCTAAAAATAAAAGCATCGTCTTGCACATAAGTACCAAGGTTGTATAACGGAATTTCAGTCTCTGAAATATGCCATTTCAATAGCAGCTTTCACATAATCTAAGTAAGTGCCAAGAAAGCAAAATACAGATAAACTCTCTTTTGCTTCTAACAATTTGTATCTTCTTCAGCAGTTCCAGACAGCAAAAAATCTGCTTTTCCTTCTTGCAGCAGACAGAGCATGAATGTGCAGCTGTCTAGATGTGGCAGCAGCACAGTGGCTGATGTAACTTTTTGGGAAAATACATCAGCACAGATCGGGATTTCATTTTCTATCCAGCTGCTACTGCCATAAGTATGGGATTCACACTAAGCAGGTGTGTCACGCATGATGACCAACATCACATTGGTCATGCACACTCATTCTTAGTGTTTCTGAACTACTACTTTCCACCCCACAGCATGCAGATTCTTTTCTTATAATGAATTTTGATGCAGGAACATGTCCTTAACTTTCTCTTTTCCTGAAGAAAAAAAAATATGTACTATCTTCAGATACCTAATTTCCAGCCCTGTAAGATGCTTTACAGTGCTGCTGCTATGGTCTTTTCTCCTACTTCCCACAATGGTGTGGAGTAAGTAGCTCAAAGCAAATAGTTTGTGGGAGGTGAAGATAAGCATTGCTATCTTACTCAGCAAGAACAAGAAAGCAACATAGGCTGTCTTTAAATTCAGCTTTACTTAATTGTAAATCTTGGGATGAAGAGTGCAATGACTTTCAGGTAAAGGAGAAATCCTCTTCTGCAGCTGCGACACCTGGACCATCACGGAGAATCTGTGACAATCTGTCTTGACATTAGGGGCAGATCAAGTCATGTTTAACTAGTTTCTTTGGAAACAGTCAGTGCAACCAATCTTTCTGCATCTACTGGTCTAGATTTAGAACATTCACTGTGCTGACCTGTGGAGATTTCTTAGATGGCGCTCCATTACTATAAATAAATGTTTTACAATGACAATATTTATGTTGTTGCAGGAAAAACACATCAGACTAATCCCTTAAGGTCTCTTAAAAACATAAAAACTGAATATTGCCCTTGATGCAAACTAAAGTGCTCCCAATATCTCTTGGGTACTATAAATTTCCCTGGGAGAATTTTTCATGGAAATTCAACTATTTTGTTAGAATATAGCTTTAAGGTTTGCATTCTCAATCTTATCTTTCTCCTCTATAGTCTGTTCTGCACCAAGTTCTTTGCAAGAGACAACTAGTCAGTGTTCAGGTGAAATTTGACACAAGCTATCTTCAATATCTGTTTAGAACTGCCTAAAGAAAAATATTTTTTCTCCTCCTTAAGCAAGTTTTTGGTTCTAAAAGAAAGCCCAAAATTGTAGCTAACATTTTTCTCTCTGCTCCCAAGTTGGCAATAGAAGACTGAGCTGCAGAAAAGCACCATACATACTAGATTAAAAAACAAACAAACTAGATAATAAAGACTGCAACACATCTTCACTGATCTTAAAGAGAGACAACAGATTTACTTATGCAGCATGTCTTAGATAAACGACTGGAAAAACTCTGAAGGTGTGAAACTCTGCAGACTCTGAAGCTTTTGACAGTCACCCATATCTAGGTAGTTGCTACTTCTATACGCACAATTATTTCCAACTTTATTAGCTTTGTTAACGTGAGCGGTGTTATACTTACATTTCCAAGACCATAACGATGTTCGCTTTTTCTTCAAAGGCATCTACACATTGGACGAGTTTTGGATGATGTAGACAGTTCATGATGCTGATTTCATCTCTTATATTTTCTTTTTCTTTGGCGGAATATGCTTTGAAAAATTTTCCTGCCCACACTTTTCCAGTCTTCTTTTCAACAAGCCTAAAGACTTGTCCAAATTTCCCCCTGAAAACATGTAACTATTTACGTAAAATGTTTTTGCAATGTATGGTCCACCATGACTAGCAAAATTTTACTAAATATTCCAGTGCAACCACACCCATCTAAAATAAAAAAAAATCATATCAAGTACTGTTCTGTACTGATTTTGTGAAGAGTAATCTGCAAGAAATTTTGATGCCTGCTATATTTACAGAGACCGCAATTTTAGCATCTTTTATACAAGAGGGTTCAAAAAATGGACAGCTAGCAGGCTTTAACTCATGTGACTCAAGTTTTTCTGCACACAGTTCTCTATAGGTCCTACACCACTGTAGCAGCAGCAGGTAGGAAACATCTGCGGTATGAGATGAAATGTCAGGATGTAGGTGAAATCAGAATCTGAATGCTAGAGTCTTCGGTACTTTTAATTCATTTCACTGTATATGTACAATTGCACCACTACGATACACTTATCAAGTAGAAGGATAAGTGACAGATCTCATAAGTGAGCCGTACACAATCCCCTGGCCTTCAGCACCACCAGCAGCACAAATTGCTCAAAGATTATCATGCCATGCAATTCACATAACCACGAGTTTAAGCACAGAGAAACACAGCCAGGCTAATCGCTGACCTTCACTAAGCAATACTATTAATGCTCTTGGGATTATTACCACTGTCAACAGAGATTCTAGCCTGTGGGCAGTATAATCTTGTTACCACTAATGGATATAATGGAAATGCAAGTATACAGTATGTTCCTCTTTTTTCAGCTTGCCTTTAGAACTCTGAACAATGAATGAATCCTCTAGTTTTATTCATTTGTGGGCTCCATTCTCCTTGCCAGAAATGCATGTAATGCCTACTTAAAAATGTCAATTAATAGGAATAAAGGATCTTTATGGAGTGGAGGCCAACATACATTAGAATCTATTTTTACAGCAACAGAGGAGCCCAGCTGAAGTGCTAAGAGTACAAGACACTGTCAAAGAGTGAGTGCACCTGATCTTTGTAATTGCCTAGTAGCCTGGAAGACAACGTGTCTTTAAAAGCACAATATAGTACTTACGATCCCAGTCTTTCTTCAATATTATAGACATCTGAAACTTTTTGTTCAGTGTTGATAGTAACTGTCCGATAGTTGATCTCTGTTTCTTTCCCTTCTACAAATAAGGATTAAGGACCATGATTAAAACCTCCATAAAACATGAATTAAAACCACAGCATTTCATTTTTCTTGATTAAAATATGAACTTCTTACCATCATCAGATAGCTCCACTTCCTCCTCTTTAAGTTCTTCTACGAGGAAAATAAAGACATGAATAACTCATTATATAGGGTATGGTACTTACATAAAATTGTCAAATTATTCACAGTAACATGGCTAACTGGTAGGCCCTACAGCTAAGCAGCAAAACCAGTCAGGGAGTTTGTGTATTAACTTCATAATTAAAATCTCTTCACCACTTCTTCATTTCTATTAACTACATAGCCAAAATCTGGTCACCATTTCTTGATAAATCAAGTTCATGTGTTTTGCAGTGCTTGGCTATTTTACCTCCCTACTAGAAACATAAGCATACTGAATCAATTCAAAATAATCTAATAAATTACTTTAGGAATGCCTTAGTGAAATAGAAAATAAACTAAAAATATTAAAATCAATAACTACATTTCTGGTTCAATGAAAAATCCTTTTCTGGCTTTTCAATACATTTTTGCAACTGCAAAACCAAAAGTAAAGCACGTTCATACGTGAAAAGAATTCCTGCAAAGCATCCAGACACATTCTTCAGACTCTAGATGTCTAGAAAATTTGGAAAGCGTGCACCTTCCTGAGCATGTCTGAACTTAGAAATCAGCGATGTCCAAATAGAGACTCAGTTTTCCAGGAGTACTCAAAGGCAGGCAGAGATGTTAGCAAGCCCAGTGACACAAGACAGGCTGAAAGCTGGCTCAAATGTCTTGATTTTAATTTTTAGTTCTCCTGTGCATGAACTGTCAGTAGCACTGGCTTGTGTGTTATTTCCTGTGTTGCCTGCAGGTATGAGGCAAAGGGGTTGTAGCTGGAATGTTGTAATGTATTAATCACAGTGCTTGGACTTGCTCCTAAGACCTATGGCTATGACCAGCAATTTGAGCAACTGCAAAGGCAGTTTCAAGGGGACCTGTACAACTCTCCCTTTAGCTGCCGAAGCTGCACTTTGTCATCATGGAGTGCAAGCCTACCCAAGTGATTTATCCCCATTGTGTCAACCAATTTATGTTATGAAACATTAATGCGGTACTCTGGACACCACTATGTGCTTTAGAGTGTAGAGTTAAGCGCAGTAGATGACAAGAAAACAAAGAAAGAAAGGGTGAAGGGAGTGCAGGTAACTGGTCTGATGCGGGCATCACCTTTTCATGTCCGACACATAACACTGCATCTGTATTCTGGTAGCAAAGCCAATCAAGTAAATACAATCCATTACTAACGCCCTCCTCTCTTTCTGCTGGATTTGCAACCGTTGTATGTCCCAGGACAGACTAGCTGGTTTGCAGTCATTTACCAGAAGAGCAGGGAGGGAAGCGAGCCCTCCCCATGCAGGCCTAGCTGTCCTCAGATCTTCCTCAGCTAGAAACCACACTTGCAGAGAGCACATCACATTTTCCTCCCCTTTTAAGGGCTACATAAGGGAGCTGATCCCAACCACACTGCCAGTAGTTCACGTCTGCCAAATAGTGATTAGACAGACAAAGAAATCAGTTCCCTGTTCTGCAGTGACACTATATTGAAGACATGAACTAGAAACATTTTGGTCCACCAGTGGAAGCCTAAATTAAATAAATTGAATATATCTGAGCTTGGTAAGCTCTGTGTAGCTGTGCTAAAACCTTTCTCAGAAGTGAGTCAACGGTACCAAGTTTTCCTCAAACATGGCAATGTCTTGTTTAATCTGTTGTGACTTACAACCTTATTTTAGTAGCTATTTTCTTTAAATTCACATTGAAAAGTTACCCATGCCTTTCTTCACTAGGATTTTATTGAGATTGCTGTTACGTGCTGGCCACCTCACTATGAAAATCAGTAATCACTCTTTCTTGCAGTAATGGAAAATCCCTTGTTACTCAGCTAAGTGTTTACATAGATGACAGTTTAATGTCCTGACTTTCAGAGGTGCTGAACACATGCATTTTCCACTGCCTTTAATTAAAGCACCAGCTATACTCATGCACTTGAAAAATCACACTTTATATGACTTGCCCTTTCTTCACGCTAGCTGCTGTATCAAGAACATAAATCAAGAAGCCCTGAACTGAGAGCACAAAGACAACCCACTCTCCTGCAAATAAAATGCATTTTCTTCTCACCCAAAGAAATATTTCTGCTGTTAAAAATATGTATCGCAATGATTCATATGCTCTATAGCCTCTTTGTATTAAATCTATGGAAGAAAACTGTCAGTCTTAAAAAGAAAAATATCTTGTTTGCTTTGGTCCAGTAGAAGTACAGCTTGCTCTAGGAAAAGCAAATCTAGGGAAAAGTCAGGTCCTCAACTCTAGAAAGTGTTCATCCTGCAACTAAAGAAAGAGGGCATTCAAACACATGGAATTTTATCATGAAGAGCCAATATTGTCTAGCTTTATTTTAGTTTTATTGCAACTCTTAATGTTGTTTTTTCCCCCTTTGAAGAGCAGTTGTGTCTTGATTTACATCAGTTTCTAAATCTTTAAAACAGAGTAAAGTAATTTCTCAGAATGCATCCAATTCAGCACTTGAGGAGGAGTACAATTCCCTTTTGCAAGGAAATGTCTGCTGAGAGGCTTACACAGCTTTGTGATGCTGCACCACTTTGCTATCATTTTGTCTTGTTGTGGCAATGAAACATAATGTCACAAGGATTATGTGAGACACTTAAAACTCCAAAGGTTTGCATATAAAAGTAAGGAAGGAGAGATACGACACACAGTCCACTCTCCAAAGACAGGAAACATGGCAAAATATGTAATTTTGGTGCCCCAGTTCAGGGATTTTCAGTGTGGTAGGAATACCAAAGTGATCCTTGCACAGTAGGTAGATGTGAGTGTGCACAGAAATCTGCATTCAAAATCTATTTTTTTTTAAATAATGCTGATTTTTCGTGTGTTTAAAAAAATTTGTACCAATTTCAGAATAATTTCTAAAACGCTCCAGCTCTTCCCATTAGCCCTTTGAGGAGACGTTAAGCAAACAATTAGAGGCAAAAGATACTGAAAAATATTTTTACATGCATGTGCAAGTGGAATCAAAAACTCTAAAAGATATTTTTAGCAACTGTACAATGCTGCAAACCCAGCATGCTAAACAGGATATAAGTCTTGAATTCACAAGATCAGGTGTATCAGGAGCAACAGGACTGAGGTGCTCTGCCGTGCTGGGACTTGAAGCACAGGAACCACATCTAGGTATGAAAGGCTAATTCAGTTACTGCTGTGTATTCATTGCTTGGCTAGCAGCAAGCGCATTTGCTTTTTCCAAAAGCAAATTTGGGATAGTATTTTTGGCTTGTTTTTCCATGGTGTCCAGTATAAACTCTAATGAATTCCCCAGTATGTTTCAGGTAAGCCACCAAACATCATTTTCCAACTGGGCAAGGTCTGAATGGGTAACTTATGTGTGAGAGGTTTTATCTCCCTTTACCTGTGCACTGAACTACAGAAGTTTGCCAGCCAGTGTGCATACAGCAATCCAGAAATCAAATTATTGGTTACTTTCACAAGGCAAGGATTTGGGATTCCTGAAGCCAAGATTCCACAGTGGATGCATGCAAAACATATGCACAGACACCCACATGAAGCTACAAAGGGACTTCAGCACACTTACAGCCAGCATAAGCATTCCTTGCACAGAGGACACACGCGATGGAGTGTGTAAAGCTGCCTGACCCTACTGGGGAGCTGTCATGATACAGTTTAATTGAATTTAGATTTTTCTCTTAAAAACTAACCTTCGTGTTTCTCTCCAACTTTGACCATCTCAGATTCTTGACTGGGCTCACTGATGCCATACACGTTAGCAGCTCGCACGCGGAATTTGTACTCCCTGTCAGCCTGCAGGTCCTGCACATTGAAAGACGTGCTGCGGCAGGTAGTGAGGTCTGTCCATTTGTTGTCCACTGAGTTCCAGATCTCCACAGTGTAGGACTGCACTGCACTTCCACCATCATAAGAGGAGCCGTACCACGAAAGAGTGAGGGAAGAACTCCGTATGTCTGATGCACAAGGTGTTCCAGCAGGTGGGTCAGGTTTATCTGCAAAAACATATACGCAAAGCATATTAGAAGAAATTGTAAGGGTAAGAGGTAGGACTTCTGTTAGGGTATTACTGGCCCTAGCTAACAGTCCTTTTCCTTCCATGTCGTTGCTCTGCTTCAGAGGTTTGTTCTAGAGCAAGAAAACAGCTGCAGCACAGGCAGACATACCTGAATTAGTGGAGATGGATGCCAATCCCACATGGGCCTCAGCATGGGCTGTTCAGTCCCTGGGCATCCTGCTAAGCTGTGCTGAAATCTAATGACCTTCACGTCTATCATTACAGAAACTGTTGAGACTAAAACCAGTCACAATTATGCCAGCAAGCACTGAAATCAAATCTTCCACAGTAGTGCAAACTGCTCCTTGGTGAACTTCCTTAGAGGGTTACCCTGTAACAGTCACCATAGCTGTGACACTCTTTCCTCAACTCCCTTCATCTGCTTCCATACTTCATGGCCGCTGTTAATGTTTCACAGCCTCAGAATGCACCACTTATCCAACTACACCTGGGTATCAGAGATACCAAAACCAGTTTGTTGGCATAGAAACACAGATCCTGAAGGGTGATGACTTTGTCTGCCTATAATTTATTGAACTACTTTGCCTGGAAGCCTAGTGCACTTTTTGGTAAAAACAAAGCAAAACAAAACAAACAAAAAAACCCCCCACCAATATCACCAGAACCTGGAGTGCAGATGAGCAACCAACTATGCAAACGTCTGACACAATACAAAAACCTTGAAGTTATATGACTTCCTCAAAATAAGTTTGATCATTAACTAGTTACCGAAATGAATGTTCTCTAAGACAGAAAAATCTGACTTCTAAAAAAATGACTGATTAAAAAAAGAATTATGGAAGTTAAGCACTTTAGAAGACTTTAAAGGGAACTAAATATGTTCCCTGGGAATAATCCTCTCAGAAGTAATCTAGCAAAACCTACAAAATAATGATGATGTTGATCTGGGTGAACTAGTGGCCAAAGGTTGAACAAGAAATCACAGGATGGGATAAAATAACAGAAGACGAAAATAAAAAGAAATCACGAGATGCTACAAACAGTGGTTGCAATGGACACTGATAAAATCCTGTCCCCTTTTGCTGGTTAAAACAGCTATTGGACATTATCACTTTTTCCTTAAGAAAGGCAGACTGCCAAACCAGCCAAAAAATACAGCCACTTTCTCAGCAATAAAAACATCCAAACGCTGGTGAAAACTGCTGTGGACTTTAATCAAAGCCTGACTGCGGTAGACTGTATCAGTTCTCCCTCCGTACTGAAATTATCATTCCTAGGAAAATAATTGAGCAGACTGAAGTGGACACAGTTTGCCAGAAGCACGACTTTAGTTCTTGGACAGAGAGACCTCCCCTCTGACTGCTGTGGTTTTACTCATAGAGAGGGAAAATGGGATAGTCTAATCTGATCAAGACAGTTAAACATCAGTTCACTATCTGGAACAGGGCCATCCTCTTTCTACAGAGTTCCATTGACCAATGATTTCCCTGAAAAAAACTCATTTGCAGTTCTCACTGAATATCCACCTCCCCCCACAACTTAAACATATCAGTAGATGTATAAATAGAACTTTTAAGTACGAGGGAAAAGATTGGGTGGGAGGAAGAGAGATGAGCACCAAGGGTTTGTTGCTGCCTTCAACATGAGAATGCCTAGGCAGAAGAGAGAGAGACCACCAGAGCGTAGGTTATCTGCATTCATTCTGGCATCACTTAAAACACCATTCCACTAGGAGTCATCATATACTGTACATCTTTCGTTAAACAAAATAGAGACAAGATGTCCTTAACCTCTGGAATGGCTTACTGCCCTACTTAGTTGTCACATTTTACTGGCCTCATTCTCTGGCAAAACAAAAGGGACTACTAACAAGCATTAATTTATAGTTTAGGTATCATGAACTGAATAACAGAGAGATTAAATGATTAGAAAGAGGTCCAAGATTAGAAAGAAAAATTGTAGCGAAGATGAGAACAGAATCTCAGTCTCCTGGTGCCCGAAGAGCAGTAGTCCTGCCCCAGACTCCTCAGAGTGGCAAGAAGTGAGAGTTCAATGCTCACATCATTCACCACCCTTCTGCAATACTGCATCAGGCTCCAGAGAACTGGTTGCATGGCACACATGGATTATATATTTTCAGTCAAATAGCAGTGACAGCCAACTTCTTTTCACTACAAATTATTATCCACAGAGACCTCATGGGGAACAATATTGCCTCTGTCTTCTTCAAAATCTGTTCAGAAGAACGTTCAGCTGTTTGTCATAGTTTCCTTCTGTATAATCATCATTGCATCATCTCAGGATGCAGATGTAAGAACTTGGATAAGTAACAGCTGACTTATCCTAAATCCAAACAGAACAGAACAGTTGCTGATAGCAAGGGGAAAATACTTTGAAGAAAAAGCTAAGCCAGTAGTCTATCACACTCCAGAGGGATCTGTTCGGATTCGTTGAAGTAGTGCAGATTCTCTGACATCTGCCATGCACACAGCTAAATGTGGGCACTATGGATTTCTTAAAAAAATAAAAAAGAAGCAGCTTGCTCTAATGCTAAGTCCTCCTTTCAGAGAGAAGACTAGGTTTTAGAGATCCGTACATTTGACAGCTTCTGACTAGAGCTCTACACTGAATTTTTAAGTGAAGGAGGAAAGAATGCATGTGCATCAGTCTTTGCAGAGCACAGTAGCCTGCTTCCCCTGCAGGACGTGAAAATACAGCCTCCTCTTTGCTGACTTTCAACACACTGCTATTTCCAAATGAAACTCTAGGCATGCTTTATCAGTAGCCAAAGCCACAGTTACCCCAGTGATCCCTCTTTCCATGACTCACCTGGATAACAGCAACCCTTTTGGCCAGCATAGCTTACAAAAGCAAGGCTTAGGTATGTCAGCACTAGAGAGAAAACGTTCATGGCCAAGGAGACATTAGAGTCAAGAAAATGATGTATGACTTTAGTCTAACTTCTGCCAGTCTTGGGAATATTTCTACTTTTCTAATAATTTTTTTCCAATAAGAAAATAAGCGAATCTGCAACCCTGGCTGGACTTGCTCAAGCCAAAAAGATACACATTTTTGTTTAAAGCCTACCGAGTTTTGCTGCTTACAGATCTGCTCAGTGTATAAATAGTGGGGTAGTAGCTGCTATGGGAGATCAGAAACAAGAAAGAAAGCTTAATCTTTGCTCTTTCTTAATACGACAGATGTATACATACCATTTTACCACGCTTCAAAATTATTCGATATCAGACTGGATGATATTCTACAGCTCTGCACATTCAGAGAATTTGCAGATGGTCTCTCCATGTGTCTGTTTTGTTTCTCAATAGTTTATACCATGGGAATTTTAAAGGTTACCCTTTATTCATCCGTCTGTATTGAAAGCTAGGATATTTTGCCAAACTACATTCCCTTCTGGAATATGAAATCTCTATCAGCACAATTAACTGCTTCCAATAAAAATATCCAGTGGGTTGAGGAGGGGTGCAGAAGTCCAGCACAGTTCTCTGTTTTGTCTTTCTCTTTTAGTGTTTAGTATACTATTCATGTCCTTGAGCTGCCCATCGTCAATATTTCATTTGTATATCGTGCTGTCTTTAACAAACACATACTTTGCACTTAGGCTTATATTGCAAGAACTTTTCATAGGCTTCACTGGACCACGATTTTGTTCTTGCTGTTCCATACCTAACCATAGCCACAAGCCAAAATGTGATCGAGAAGGAAGTGAGTGCGTTCCAAAATACACTGCTCCTTGTGAACATTTGCATAGGAATATATTGGCAGGGGGACCAATTCATTATAAATGTCAATCTCTAGTTTCAGCTTCACTATTGGATGCAGCAAAAGAAAACGTTATGTTCTCTACCATAAGATGTCGTATCTATACAAAACCAGAGGTACTTCAGTCTTGGCTAACTTACAACATGAATATAACACCAAAATCTAGCCTTAGTTATGCTTTATGATGTTCTAGATTGTCCCCGTCAAATTGGCTGTATCAACACAATCCTACTGAACTTGTTCAGAATCCTACAGGCTCCACGCCCTTTTTAGCAGACAGTACTTACACCTCTTTTACTAGGACGCACGATCACCTTATTTGCCTAATAGCATAACTGCAAAGGCTAACAAGACAGTTGGAGGTTGGACAGCTAAATGCTGAGGGAACTCAAGCACAAAGCTCCACAGGTAATCTCTTTAGGAATACCAGTAGGGTTGCCCTGAGCTGGCTCACAAAGCCCAGCTGTAGGCAAAGGAGATGGACAATCAGCTAACTTGGCCTCCAGCCTGCCCTAGGGACTTTTCTGCACAGCAGCGCAGAGACTGCATAAAGTCACCGACACTAACAGCACAGTGGAAACAGCAGTAGCAGCTCCTGTGTACTACACACCATGCACAGGGGAGTAAGAGGAGAGTGGAGGTGATGCGAAAGAGGGCTCTACTGCTTTCCTCCCTTTGTGCTCCAGCAAACTAGGCACGGATTAGAAAAGAAGCTACTTCCCAACAAAGGGAGACATAAATTAACGCTACCCCAGAGCAAGGAGGGGCAGGCAAGAAAATCACATTCCAGTTTATCCTCCGTAGCATGCTTTTGTTAGGGCAGATGGTAAAGTCACGAGCTGGCCTCACATGAAATGTATAAGCCACATTTAAGACCATACCGGGATTGAAACATGCACTTCTTGTTTACTCCTGAACTGAATTCAGCTGCACTCCTTCCTCAGACAAATTCTCAGAAATACTTTGGTAAACAGGTTTTGATGTACACCCTGGACTAACCTTTAATTAATTTTTATTTGTACACTCTGAGAAGCATAAAGCATAAGCATGCACAATGCTTAAATCATTGTTACTTATGAAACAAATTTGGCTCGAGGTCCTTGCCTTTTTCAGTGGTCTGTAACTCCAAATTCCTCCTGATAAGGGACTTTCCCTTCTTCTGTATAGGTAGGAAACCCCAGCTCATACAGGACACCCACAAAATTTGAAACTGTGCTATGCAGATCTCATTGGCTTCTCAACACTGCTCAGTTTACAGAAGACAAGCACCATTCCAGGAGACCAAAAAAGGCATTCTCCTTATCTAACTCAGAGCGCAGGGAAACAGCAGTCGTCCTGCTACTTGACGTGAGGGTCAGCCTGAGCCAAAGCAAGGCTCCAAGGGCTTGCCACGCATTCAGAGCTTGCAAGGCTCTGGCGGTGTTTTAAGCAGCAATGCTGTTGCAGTAGAAAGCTTCTGCAAACAGCATGGTAATAACCACAGCCCCTGAAAAAAAGTTATTTCTCTTTTACCAACAGAGACAGCACTGAAGCAATGTCTCTGAAGTAGTTTTCTTTATCTATTCTCAAAACTGGTTTGGTTTCTTTCTAAATCCAGTTATCATATTACTGTATAATACTATTATTAGCTATTGTGATATTCGTCTGCCAGATAAAGAGCAGACAGAAAGAAACAATTTAATTCCATCCCACAAGCTGTTTAGCCAGAGAAGGTATTTAATATGCTGCAAAAGCCAGTTGAACACTGTCCATGCCGACAGCACTGGCAAAGCCTTCATTTGAAATTCATCAGCAGGAGAAAAGCGAAACCATAAAAGGCCATAACTGAACTCTGCATTATTGCTGACGGGGCTTGGGGTCATGGCAGACCTCTCTGCTGTGCTCAGAAAAACTATGCCCTGCAGCTTTTTTTTCCAAGGGAGAGGAGTGCTAAGTAGAGAGATTATTACCCCTCTGCACCCTGTAACACCCACTAACACCCTTCTGGGTGTTACTGCACCATAGGTTTAGCGTAAAATTAAACTAGAAAAGAATGCCTGTGCTCTCCCACAAAACAACACAAGTAAAGACGGAATGCACAGAAATTTTCTGCTAATGAAACAGGCTCCCCAGAGGGAGCCAAGGTCCACATGGGCAAGGTCATTTAGCTCAGTGGACTTCCACTCCTGCAGCTCTGGATGAGTTTGAAATTCACCCCTCCCCTTTAATACACACAGCAGACTTGTGCTAGCCTCCTCAAAGTGTAATCCCTCCCTGCAAATCTGACATAAAACTGTTATTTAAAAACTGCATTTTTGAGACCTGTGGGTAAAATAGCTCATAAACATTGAAGGCCCACAGCACCACTTTGTGCTGTTTCTCCCACTTTGCCAGTGGGTAACTGAGGCATAAAAGAGTAAAATGACCTTGCCCAAGGACACACAGGAGAATGAAGCTGGGAATGAAACCAGAGCTCACCACTCCTACGCATATGCCCTCAGCACAAGAACATCTCCTGCCACAGGCCTAATGGAACAAACAAATATATAATGCATTCTCGGGAGCCCTTTTTCTAAACCATCTGTTCCTGTGCCTGAGTCAACAAGCTATTTGGATTACTCATGTGCTACATGTTAGGCAACTGGTTTGATAACTAGTTGAATTAGAGCTCTGATACCTGTCCACTGAAAGGCAGAGTAGGTTTTAGAACTTGCCCCAGTGAGACTGTAAGCTGATTCCAAGTCTCTGCCAGTGTGAGTTCGGGTTCTGGGAACACTGTTCATGTGCAGAACTGGAGTCACGATGAATTATTCCTTAGGAACTAAGACATTCCTGGCATTTAACAGCAGGTAAAATACAGAAAGTTTGCTGTGAGAAATACTGCCGTGATATTTCCTTTTCTTCATGGTGAAGGTAAGTATGAGGGAAGTAGAGTTCTACTGTAATTTCAGCTAACAGAAACGACATTGAAACTAGATGGCCCTTCAAGGAATAAAGCTGGATCAGTGTACCAGCACCGATGGCTAAGGCAATGTAAGCTGTTTTTCCTCTATACATTGTTATCTTGCTGTGATAATTTAGTTTTGATGTGGCTGCAGAGTTTGGCCACCAAGCATTAGAGGGGAGGCTGACTGGGGGGGGTTACAACAGTCTTGAACTACAGCAACAGAAACAAAAGCAACAGCAACATAAGACATCTCTTCCTTAACTGTCAGTCTAGTTGCCCTTCAAGCAGAAAACTGGTGACAAAAATCCTCCAGCAATCCAAAGGAATTTAAAAGGCTAAAGGTTAGAGGCCAAGTCCACCCACATATTCTTAGGACATTCACTGCATTCTCAGACCCTAGATGTAAACAGGGAATCACACGGCTACTGCGAGATATAATCTGATGCTCCTCAAAAGAAGATTAAACCAGTTTCAGAAGCAGTCGTGTTAGTAATTCTGAGCTGCGGTGTTATCTGTAGAAATGTCTATGGTTGTTCTGCTTCTCTGTCACATATGTCTACACTTGCTTTTGCAGATACAGAACACACAGTTTCTGACCGCCACTGGATCCACTCAGTCTGAGCAGCTAGCACAGAGCCAGACCTCTCAGGCACTCACAAAAAATGCTGATAATGCCACTGTTAACTGTTGATTATGCTACCACATTTCCTTATGACAGAATATAAGGGCAAAGAACTAATGCTAATATAGCATGCGTCTATGTCACTTGCTGAACCAGGACCAAGTCCTTCATATAAGCAATTAGTAATCCTACCATTACATTCAATGACTACTGGGGTTAGTGTTGATCTTATTCTCAAGCTAATTCTCAAGTTAATTTTCTCATTTTTGTTTGGAAAGACTCTACTCATACAAATTCTGTTAAAGTAATGGAAATAACAGTTTGTCACAGAATGCAACTTCTCCATCCCAAATCAAGTACGGAATCATAACATGCAGAGGAGCAGGTACTAATTTATGAATTCATGTTATACGACTTCAATGCCTGAGTGCAACATGGCTATATGTAAATATAGTTAAGTACTTGGTTTATCACTGTGCAACAGGGCATGAGGACACAGAGTACACATTACGTGCACCACTGCTTAGCATAATAAATACACAATAACACTTATCTTCGAGCTTTTCAGGGTATAATGATACTGCTCTTATTCTTCTGCATATATCTATTTACAGCTCACTGATCACCATAATTTTTTTATGCACTACTACACCAAAAACAATACAAATTTAAAGGATTTGTAAAAGACGAAGTTGATGAAATTCAGGCCACAGGTAGGCAGTACACATACTTTTACTTCTGTATTAAAAAAGCGTTGTTGATATCAAAAAGTATTCACCAAACACTGATCGGCAGAATACCCCTGTATGATAGGCATGGAAACACTAAGCAGTTTGCCCAAAATCGTGAAAGAAGCTTGCAGCACAGCCGCAGAACAGACCACTTCTTTAGTGCCAAATTCTCCTTGTTGAATACTCTGTTACTCTTTTGACTCTTTATCATAGTATCCAGCTTTAGCCAGTATGAAGACCAAGTTCCTTTTTTAAAAGTTTAGGGTATTCCTGTCACATACTTAAAATGTTCAGAAACAGCAATTTTATACACTCAACATATACAGCCAGTAAATGGCATGGAAGGAATGAATATTCCTTTCTATCACTGTAGAGTGAGTGCTCTACCTTTCCTAAGTCAGTCCTGTCTTACATTCAGCTCATCACTGGCTCGTTTAATATAGCTTTGGCAACAAAAGTCCACTTTAACACGGTATCTGCTGTAAATCATTAGCTCAGTCCCACATCAGGCTGATTTGGAGCAGAAACATGTTGCAAAAATCTCTCTAGAGAGATCATTCAGCTAATGAAATTGCTCATTTGAGAGAGCTAATCTTAACAACAGAGAAGAACTCAACATGGGCATTTTGGGAGTAGTCTATCCTTTAAGAGAAGAGATTGCTTAACTTGGATGTCTTCTGCTTCTACTACAGGTCTCCCAGTATCATTAGTGCTCATACAGGCACAGAGTGACAAAAATGAAGCAATGTTAAGTTCAAGACTCCATCCTTGTGGGTCAGTCCTGTGTACTCATCATCACATCACACTGCTAGTCAATTAACAAGGGTCTCCAATAACTTGACTAGATACCTGTGCATCTGGTGTGTGGATTGCAAACAGCTTATGCTGGAGGTTGAGTGTAATGGATGTTTTGCTCATAGATACTCAGTAAAATTGCAAAGGAAAAAAATCCTTAGAATACAGTCGAGATTCTTTCAAGTGCTTCTTTTCCCACTTTTACTTTCCTAACTGAAAGTAGAAAACCAAGATGCAGGATGGTCTTAAATATCCTCAGGGTCAGTTACAGGGTCAGACCAGGTTGTTCAGATGTTTATCTAGTCTGAACATGAATGCCTCCAAGGATGGAGACTGCACAACTTTTCTGGGCAACCTGCTCCCCGTGATGTGTTACAGCCCAAATTTAATTTGCGAAATGTGTATTGGAGTCTTTCACATGACAAGCTTGCCCATTAGCATAAAGGATTAGCAACCCACAAGGCTGTAAGAAGCAATAACAAAATAAATACTTCTTTTCTTCCTTATTTATATCATTTTATATTTTAACAAATGTCTTTGATTTGCCAAAACTCAGAACAGACAAGCCTTAGCTAGCCCTTTGAGAAACAGCTCTAGGTCGGTTCAGACACACTCCTCCAGAGGGCAGATGTTCTGTTATTTCTAGTTTCCCTTGATACATTCAAGACTAGTTGTGGACTGTGGTTAGTCAGCAGTGCTTTACACACAGAGCATACACATAGATGTGCCTTTTATCAGTAAACTGACAGGGATGCAGCTTTCACAGAGTTTAGAGCCTTTTTGTAAATAGCTGAGGCAAACAGAGCTCATCTCTAGCACTAGGGCTTTCTCCGCAAACCCTTGTTATGAATGTGGGGTCAGGACAGGGAGGGCAGGTTTCTTCCCAGTACTTTGGACAGAGCAGAGAGAATGGAAGGTGAGAATTTAGTACTAAGGATGAGCTTTGGTAGACGAAGAATTCTCACGTTTTGCATATTTAGAGAAGTACAGATTCTCTATCCTGACTACAGTAGGCTTTAGAGAAAAAGACAGCATCTTCCAACTTTCAGGGTGCAAACAGGGGGAAGGATTTTATCTCAGTAGTGAGATTCAAACCTACTCCCTAGAAGGAAGACATTTTTACCCCCTTTTCCCACACTTTTGGGTACCCAGATGGACGAATCTGGCCTTAAAATGCATATGGAGCAAACTAGAAATCTTGAGGCTTTGTCATGCCCTTGGCAGTGCTGACATCAGCGAGATGTCTCACTGAAGAGCTTGGCAGTTTTACAAGGGAGAATTTATTCTTTTCAGTTGGAAACAGATAGCTTGTCATCAGCCAAAACGCATGGCAAACTCCAGCACATTGTAAGGATTCTTCACCCAACTCTCCCAAAAGCATCTCTGGGAATCCCACTGTTCTCTGGCACATTTCTCACTTATGGAAAAGCAAAGCAGGAGGCTGAGATGTAGCTTTATAAGGTTATAGAATTCAAAGACTTTCAAACCAATTAACTCCAATGGATATGAAACAGTGACGTATAATAATGAGGCAAGGTTCACATAATGACAAGATCATAGGAACTGTCGGCCTGGTTCAGCTAGAAAAGATCCATCTTGCCCAACAACCTGTTACAGTTAACAGACTGCAGCAGTTGCCTAGGAAGGAGTGATAAAAAGAGCAAATGATCTCCTGACATACCTCTAGCTGCTAATCAGCTGTGTTGGGACTTTGGACACAAAAGCTGTAGTCAGCATAATGTATAGGATGGTTATTTGAGGATGAATTTTTCACAGTATTCATTTTTAACCTAGCTATACTTCTGACTTGTACAACCTACTGGTGGAAGGAATAATATGATTCACGTATGCATCATGTGAAAAATACTTAATCTACTCTCTTCTATTCTTGTGTTCTATGGCCCATTGCTGGCATCTCCTTGATGTTTATACTCGTTCATTTTTATCTTTTAACTGCAAGCAGTGCCACAGATTAGACAAAAGAAATGAATTTAAATAATCAGGAGGCCTGTATGGACAATATGCACAACAGTATGCAACTGAAGACTTTCTCTCTTTTGTAGTGGATGTTGTACTTGAAAGTGTGATTTTACTCATTAAACTTTGCGTGTTATTCACTGGATCACTGGAATGAATTTCCAGTCCAACTTGGTTTAATGGTGTTTTGCCATGGATTTCATTGGAGTCAGATTTTCACCTTTGGTGCTATACACGCATTGCTTTACTTGCTTACTAGCCCACATATCTGTTAGGACAGCAGAACCAACACAGTTATGACTGTGTGATTAGGATGAAGTATTGCTATTTGAACTAGAATTTGTCCAAATGCCTGGGCAAGCTCTGTCCTCCCACAAGGGAGGGGGTCTTTATGTCAAGACCCCTATGCAGGCCATAGAGACCAGAGCCTAGGAACAGAAGGAAGCAGAATAACGTTTTAACCAGCTGTCCTCCTTTGCTTTTAGAAATTTCTTAGATTTTCCTGGAAACTTGATTGCTGTGTATCCATGCCAAGGTGGGTTCATTGGCTCTTTCAAAGCTAGATGCTGCAGCTCTAGATTTTCTCTGATAATCAAGCTAGTGAAGCTGCAGTTGTATCTGCAAACATACTGAAACTGTCTACCAGTCTAAAACTATCTGTAGATGTCCACAGCCTGCTACAACAAACTCGATACTCTGAAGCTGTCATCTGACAATGCTTTTTGAAACTTTAAAATAGTAAGTGATTATTCCATAGTTTACACGTATGTCTAAGAATACATGTGTCTAACAGCCCAAATACAAAGGGCTCCATATGCAAAACTGATGCCTCTATCCAATGCTTTCTGTCACTACAAAACAGGTAGACAATGGTAGGAATTTCAGTTAGAAGGATAAAACCTTCCTCCCCCAAGCAACAGGATGCTTTCAAATTTACAGTCTAAGAGAAGCCATCGCAGGCCTTCCTGAACTAGCAGTTTTAAAATTTGCAGTCTAGCAAAG
>VXAL01014447.1:61528-109483 GCA_013399475.1 Chauna torquata | reverse complement strand
TCCTGATCCCATCCGTACACCTCCGGACAGCATTCCTATACTCTTCCTAGGCCACACATCCCTGCTTCCACTGCCTGTGCGTTTCCTTCTTGTGCCTCAGTTTGATCAGCAGGTCCTTGCTCGACCATGCCAGTTTCCTGCCTTCCCTGCTTGATTTCTTACACATTCAGGTACAAAGTAATGTGTATTGGCTATATTTTGCAGCTGTATATTGCTAGGGCAGAAGAAAAGTAACTCAGCTGAAATGCAGCCAGCCCAAAAATTCATATAAACCATCCATGATCTTTGTTTGCTTGAGTTTTCATTAAGTGTAGACTTAAGCCTGGCTCTGGGGATCGATATTAGAAGCTCTGTGGAAGGGGAGCACCTAACATTTAAACTGGTGTTGGCAGTGTCGTGGGTTAGATTCTCAGTCACTGAAGTCTTTCCAATCCCATCTCACAGGGCTGGTTCAGCTGTCAGTCTCCCACACTAATTTGATTTTTAATGTTACTTTTCTTTAGCTGATATTTAATGTCTTTTACCAGCATTGTGATGGTGTTTTCCAGAACAGCTTCCTTTGTTAATAAATGACATTTATGAGCGTAATTACATTTATTAGCATCAGATGTATGATATTCCACATACCATATAAATATGCTACATGCATACATATACATACATATGCATATGTGTTACACTTAATAACATATTAATGTCATAAACACTGCAGAATGGAGCAAGGTACAGAGATTTCTGAGCATAGATATGCAAACTCGCCATGCAGAGAAAGGAGGTTTTGTTCCTGGACTTGTGTAGCTGAGAGCAGTGTAGCCTCTCGGAAGAGTTCATTAGAGGGTGCAGCACAGCACCAGCACAGCTGTATTCTGGAGATCTCTGTACTGATATAATTATATTACTTCTCAATCCGAATTATCTCAATGCCTGCTAACTCAGCATCTCTGTACTATCCATTACAGAGCTGCCCTCCCCAAAAGCCTAGAAATTATATTTTTACATTTTCACTAGGGAAAAAAAAAGAGTATCTGTGGCTGTTGCTGATAGCGCAGCACTTAGCTTAATGTGTTCCTTGGCAGGAAATCTCAAGTGAGCAGAATCCCAGAGCAGAGGGAGGCAGTGTGGAAGATGCAGAGAGCCTTCAGCTCTTTTCCAAACTCCAGAAACAAGGGACAAAGAGAAAATAAACTAAAAGTGAAAGGGAAACCAACAAAAAAGAACTGCTGTGTTTACCACTCTGCAATACCAAAAATATTCCCCCCTCCTCTAAAAAAGTCTGGAAGTAAACTGTGATGCAGACAGGAATCCAGCTGGAGGGAGGGAAGAGGTGGAAATTCCGTTTAGTGCATAGAAGGCCATGGGTGTGATTGTCCTGTGGACTGCTGGCACACAGGGGCAGCTGGCATTTATGGCTTTCCCAGGTGAGCTTCTAACCTACTGCAGCTTCCCCAGCTCCCTGCAGAAAACCAGGCAAGCAGAAAAGTTCATCCATAAGACTTGTAGAGGTGAGCTGGTGACTGGACTTCTGTATCCAAATGACCTTAGTGCTGATGAAGAGAAAGAAATGTAGGAAATTCTGCATGAAAGTGCAAAATAGCCTATGCACAGGACCTTCAGCATACATGTGAGGGAAGGATGGCTCTTTGGGAGTAGGCATACCCTAAGAAGATAGAATATTGAACACATGTCAATGTGGTCAACAGAAATTCAGATAAAATTCAAGGGTGCAGAAAAGTAGGCAACTGGACCAAAGGTTTAAATGTTTTTAAGGGAAATGTAAAAATAGAGAAGGACTGGGGTACAGAATTCTAGCAGGAGCATTACAAGCCTGGTACTGCAATACCAGAGTGCAGGTTACATAAAACTACCCAAGAATGGTACACCTATGGCAAACAGTGCTAAAAGCACAAAAAAAGGCATAAATCATGTTAGATAAATAAGTTAGGTGTATAAACAAGTAACATAAGAATCCTGTGTTTACGACTGAAATTATGGATAGTGTTCCACGCCTAAACAGAAAAGAATAGTGTTGTTATAGTACCACTACTCACTGGAGGAAGCATCACTACACACTTCTCATGTTCTGCCTTAGGCATCTGCTATTGGCCAGGTGGCTGGCTATGAGTCTGCAGGACCGGAGCTGGATGGACATTCAGTTTAAGCCTACGCAGCTCTCTTCTGAGTATGACTTTGTGGGACTCCAGAAATAACTAATGAGAAAAAGTACAGATAGTGGACTATATTCCAAAAGGAGCTATGCACCCCTTGGTTCTTCACAGAAGGTACTCAGGCTTCAGGAGTACAAAATTTATCAATTATGAATTAATAGATTGCAGTTCCATTTTTTACAATAAAAAATGTGCTTTGCAAGTATGCATAAGGCAGTGATGAATAAAGGAAGACTGGGAAAAGGCAATCCCCAGGCTGAAAAAATATAAAGGAGCAATAAAGATGATCCTTCCCTGGACATTTTTAACAAGAGACTGGACATCCTGTTTTGTTGTACACTGTGGAGAATGACCTAGTCACTCCTAGGAGATGGGATAAGTTGTCCAGTGGGTATTTTCCACTCCAGATCCTCACAAATCTATTAAACCAGGGCAGAAATGGTTACCTTAAGGGATAAGATGATGGATGAAATACCTCTTGTGATGTGTGCTCCTTCTTGATAAGACTCCTGGCACACCATTTCCTGGGGAGTTCACAATACAAGACACATTTAAATAGATTAGGTATGGAAAGCATACAAATAGTGTGGACAATTGCTTTTTGGAATAAGGTTACAGTTAAATGTTTATGTCAGTATTAGCTAGAGATTACCTACAGGCAGCACAGCAGAAATGAGCCTTTGGGGAGATCTTAATCAAAGTTACAGCACAAATCTTGTGACTGAATTTGTAGCCAAAATTGAATGCAAGGAAACAGAAAGGTCTTTACGTGCTTTGCTGGCAAACTGGCTGGTCAAGACTGGCATGGGAAGAACAGCAGGGACAGCCAGGGGGAGATAAATAAGAATAGAACTCTACAGGGATTTGAAAGAGGCTTGAATGTAATGAGTTAAGGGAGAAACTTGAGGGGATGAGGGTCATAATTAAATTGATAAGTTAAAAAGGTGATACTAACAGATACATTTTTCAGACCTTGAGGATAAAATAGGGAGGTCAGAGAAGAGGATGCTGCAGCAGTTAGGAACTCAGATAAAGATTTAACTCTAAAAATAGGTGAAGACATATTGAATTTCAGTAAGTCTAGGAAGTCAGGCAAAATTACTTTGAAAAAAAGATCATTTACAAGTTCTTTTTAAAATGATAGAATAATATGGCCCAAAATTTTTACTTGAAAAATATTATTTTTCTTGATCCATATATTGCCACATTATCTGTGACTTGAGAATGATTTAGAGTCAGGAATCTTGATTACCATAATCACACCTGACTACTGAGATCAGATAGGTTTAGGTGGACTTGGAAGAAGAAGTGCACTTAATGATGTTTACAAAGACTAAGGAAGATCTAGAGGTATTCAGTGTTAATTTTAGTAAATGTGAAGATTCAAATGGGGCTTTGATTAAATAAGCTGAACAGAAACACGGTGTTGCTGTTGTATCCTTAAGACATGGAATGATAGGGCTATTTGTTTTCCCATAAGTCCCGTGAGCCTCTTTTTGTAATATTAAGGTGTGGAATAATAATAACACAAGAAATTGACTTCTAATGTAGCTTTTCCTGAGGATCTTTTGAATTCTGTTGGTTCTGCACCATGGTAAGACGAAGAGAAAAGCTGATGAGATAATGGCATAATATGCTATCTCTGGCAGATTGTCCTATTCATACTGCAGTAAAAGAAAATCACAATTAGTGATTTATGAGACTGACAGTCTTTTTAATTTACACTGACCCTCTGCCACCCTCCAAAAAAGTAAAAAACCAACCAGACTTTGGCTTTAAATTTGCACAGTGAATTCCATGTCCAGACAAATACATGGGTTAACTCAGCAAATAGCATCACTCTAAGGGTTTAATTACCAACTATCTTCTTTTCATGCTTTCCTTAGCTGCTCTTCATCTGATACCTTTATACTTTAGGCATTTCTTTAACTGTTTAGTTGTAGCTCCTGCTTTCTTTGCCAAAAAGAAAATACTGCATCTCATCTAGACTAAGAAGGCTGAAGAAAAAATGCATCTGTTATGAATGACATGAAAGGAATAGTCTCACTTACTTCCAAAGGCCAATCTTGTTTTTTTTCCAACAGTACAAGTTACTTTATTATTTACATTATAAATTGGTCATTTCTGACCAGTAGCTACTCCTTTTTCTTTCTTTCTTTCTTTCTTTTTTTTTTCCTTTTTTTTTCCCCCATAATGTACCCAAGAGGGAAAGGTTAATATCTGTGCAGAGCAGGCAGATCAGAGATTTGAGAAAACCTTTAGTCATGTTGTAGAACAATTATTAGCAGTGGAATAAAAGAATTATGTTAAACTCTGAGAACATTCTTTTTATAATAGGTTTTATAAATGAATTATAGAAGGAACAATGTAGGTGGGAAAGCAACTGCAGTCAGGGTGAAGTAAAAAGAGCAGAGGAAAGAGGAAATGAATGACAAAAAACATGTTGCAAGTCACCTGGAGGAGTTTTCCAAATTATATCCTGCAGGACTTGTCTGAATTATAACTAAGATAATAATCCAGACCTAATCACCAAGAGATGCAAGTACAGATCCTCCAAGTTTTTCCCACTATCCAGCATGGTAAACTCTTCCTGCTTACTTCACACTCCAGAAGGGGCTTGCTTTGTTTTTATGGGTATGAAATAGTACAAGGGGGTTGCTGCTGTTGCTCAATGATGGAACAAATGAAAGGGAAACAGTTCACTTATACAAAACATTCCAACTGCTTTTCCATTATCTTTCTACACTGTTATTTAGCCTCTAAATATTATCTGGAATAAACAGAATGAAAAATATTATTTAATGTGTTTTTCCCTTCCTCTGGTTCTATGAATTCATCCATTCTTGCAGTTCCCACCTGCATTTTCTCTACATTTACAAAACTTATTAAAGATAGTTATTCAGTCTCTAAACGATAGATAGGAAGTAAAGACATAAGGAAATTTGTCCAATTTGAAAGGAAGAAAATCATGATCAGTTCTCCTTAAAAAAATCTTTTGGAAGAGCATTAATGCTTATCCAGCACTTTTTGAAGGTTGTAGTATGATATAACTATTTTGAAGTAGTGTTTATATTTTTACATGATTTGACTTACAAAATGCTAAGTAAGCATCATTACAATGAGATGATAGTCCTTCACTTATTATCTCCTTTCTTCTTTTCCTCTTCCGCAAAGAAAAATGTAGAAATGGGGAACATACTGTTGCTTCACTTCAATTTGCTGATTTTTTCCTCAGGTATTTTCTCATTTTGAATTTGAAGAGGGAATTGAAGAGTTTCTTTCACTCATGGAAGAAGCTTAGACGAACATCATAATAGTAAGAAAAAATAGAAAAGACTTTTTTTCCCATCTTTTAGTATTTACATAATTTAATAGGTGCTTAGATATCAGAGATTAAAATTACATAGATAGACAGGTAGATCTTTATTATGAAAAGATAGATTTTTCTACAGTACATTTCATGTTAAGGGCTGACTTCTTGAATAAAATACTAAGAAAGCTTGATTAGCCTTCTTTTTATAGTTTCTACAGCCTAGAAGGGGCGTGTAGGGGCAGAAATACAGGTAAGCAACCCACCTTTTCCCCGTTATTATTAGAAACTTTTTTTAAAAAAATCAAGAAACAACATTTTCAGTAGCCAGCATCCGCAGGTTAACTTTTTATAATCAAGTTTTCACTGCTATCTTGCTTTTAATGAATTGTTAGGAAAGATTTTAAGTAGTTTTTTGGAAGTCTAGAAGTTCAGTCCATGCTTTACAAGAGTGGCATGCTTTTCTTTGTCAGCATCTGTACTCTCACAGACTACAACAGGTGCACTGCAAACCACTCACAGTGTATGAAACCACCATAATGCCTCCTACGCTAAATTTTGGTTGTTGCTTCCATTGTCTGATGTCAATTCTCTTTTTGTGCTTTTGATATCATACCAAGAGCTGAAGGTAGCTTGCGTAAAGCAATGTTTCTGCAAAATATTCTGTATTTTGAAATCTTTATTTTGGATTGTTAGTAGCTCCCTCCAGTGTCATTCATAAATATGGAGGTCATCATAATAGGTCTGAGCTCAAAGGAAACCTTTTAATTCCTTTCTTAGGAATGTCATAAGTGCTTTCAGTTTGCAGCTTGAACCAGAAGTATAATTAGCCATCATGTGCTATGGTATAGAAAGCTAGAACATTGCATTCAAGAGCTCTAATTATTTATTAGTGTCTTCTCTGCTTTATTACTACTGGAAGAAGTAATTCTTCCAGATGCTCCTGGGAGACTGTGCACATACAGTAAACAATATATTTAAGTATAGGCTGGGCCCGGTCAATATTTTTAAATGTTATGGTCCTCACCCAATAATCTATGAAAATTGTAATGTCATGAGGAAAATATCTGGTCTTCAAATCTACAGTGCTATTAGAAATATTTCTTTTTCGTTGCTGGACAATACATCCACAAAGTTGAATTTCCTTACCACTTACAATGAAATTATTGATCTATTTAAACTTCAATCATCCTTACTGTAACTATGTTCTGAAGACAGTTTAGTTAAAATAACACAAAATAAGAGAATAATAAATAAAAATGAGAATAGCACGAATAACCAGAGGCCATTTCCCAAACTTGTGAGTCAGGTAATCCAACTGTTCTGGAAGGATGATGTGGAACATGGAAGAGTGTTAAGGTTGAAGGGTTGAAGAGTAACAGAGGAGACAGAGAACATATACCATGATAAAGAAAAAAACAATTCAAGCCAGCAGGAATAAACAGCTTCTAATCTGGGAGGAATGTCTTCTAATAAAGGAAATAAACTTGGAAGTAAGGAATAAAACAGAAGCAAATGAGATAGATATGTTAGTAAAGGACAATTGAGAAATTAAAGAACTTCAATGACTGGAAAGAAGGGAAAACAAACCTAACTTTTAGTCTGCACAGTCTAGTATATTGTGCTCATAATTGTTTTTTTTTTCCTGCCCTAAAATTCTGTTCAGGTTAGAAAGCATTGCAATGTAATGGGACAGGTCCTTTTGAAATCACAATGCCACAAACGTAGGTAACAACTTTTTCCTGAATGTCATGGAAACATTCAAAAGTTGTATTCTGGGCTCTCAGATCACAGGCTAAAGTAACAGCATTATTGTGACTGTCAGTAAAAAGCTGGTCAGTGAGGACTCTCATCTAAGTTTGATTCAGAAAGAATATGAAAAGTGGTATTTTAAATTATCTGAGAAATAACAGATGGGCTCATCTTACCCATGTTAGTGCTGAATTTATTGGAGTTGGACTAGTCTCCTGGTGGCTCTGTTACATGGGTGGCTCCACTGGACAAGTGTCTTCTTTCAGAAGATCTGTCTGGGGTATTAGGAGTTCAGGATCCAGGCCAGCTCCATACATACACAAAGCCAACTGAGAATGAGGCTGTCTCCAGCTTCCTGAGCCCATACAGCTGGTACTCTGTACAGTACTAAAGCCATCAAATTGATTCACCTTTTCTTTACCCATCCAAGTGGAACTGCTGGCACAGCTGCACTCGTGCTGTTGTCTACGTACCCAGTGCTGAATCTAAGGACTCCATTTTGCCGATTGCTTTGGCCACTTTGCTAAGCATGTTGCCACTTTTTTTCTCCTCGACTGCTTTTCCATTACCACCTTCTTTTCTTCTGGACATTGAGATTTATATCAAGGAATCTAGAGGCACCTAGGTTCTGTGATGATGGGTTCATGGAAGCTAACTTGTTAACTATGTTTATACTCTTCCTCTGTTATTTTTTATTCATAAGAGTGTACTTCTCAGAATAGCTTCAAGTTTGGTTTCATAGGAAGAAAGAATTTCAAACAAATATGTAGTCTGTATCCAAACCCTCACAATAAATCAGAATATTTTCAATCTCTGAATGTTCATAGTGCCAGCATGATTTATTTATCTGGAACTGCAAGGTTGCAGCTTCCTGAAAGAGTTTTTATTTTGTCTGCAGTCCATAAAATGAGCAAGATTGCTTCCATAGGTTCAGTTACCACTAAGTAAAAGTATGTCCTTCAGAGATTCACAAGACTTCAAAGCCAAGAGCTTTTTGTTAATTGATAACTCTTGTTCCATCATTAAGTCATGCTTCAGTGTCTGCGTTGAAAACTTGCCCATGAGAAGTGGGGTCAAAGGCATGCAACTAGGAGAGAAGAGACTGTGGGAGCTCTAAGATGTGTATTATGCAAGTGAGTTCAGTGGAACCAAAGTCAAACAGTAAGGAGGGTTAGCTTAAATCAGTGCATATGAAGTTTTGTTTCCATTCAGCGATAATGAACTAGTAGTGGTTGACCTTTTCCCTGTGGCAAAAGTCAAGATGGAACGCATTGTCTGACATTGTTCACTAGGTCAAGTAGCTCCTTCCCAAATTCTAGGGGGAGCTCTTTTCTGTTGTTTACAGGAGACCATCTCCTTTTGTTGGCATTTGTCTGCACCCTTTGTTGTCCAAAGATCACATATGCAAAGAGCTTTTTGCAACTGTGTGGGTTAGAAATCTCTCAGATTACTTTTACAGCTGATATGGTACTTCTGTCCTAAGTCTCTGGAAACTGAGAACCTAAGTTAAAGTGAATTTTGCCAGTGCTGACATGCAACAAAAATAAAAACTAGAGGTAGAGTCTAGTAGAATGTGGCCCTGCAGTCACTGAAGCACCACCAGTTTTGAGTGGGCCCGATACTTTCATGCTGGCTTAAGAGAAGCATCAAGTGTCTGTAAATGGAGACTTTGTAGTGCCTACCCAAGGCTGGTCAGGACTTCCACAAGCAAGAAGATAGGTGTCCATAATCTGCTCTTGGTGCCAATGTTGTTCCTCTATACTTGGGCTAGGCATTCCTGGGGGCTGGAAAAAAAAGAATGATATTGAAGGGGAATAGTTTAATGGATTTTGATGACAGCAAGAAAACAATGAGAGACAGGTCTAAGCCTTCAGGAGACTGAGAAAGGGCAAGATGAGCAGAACCTGAGAATGCAGGGTGATTAACCAGCCAGAGATGGTGGATTCACAGCTGTGACAGAGAAAGACAAGAAACCAAAGGATGATGGCCTCCAGGAAAAACCCCACTGCCGAGTCCTGATGCTGTTATTTATTGATACAGCAAGTGGCCATGAACTCTAGTAGAAAAGTATGTCTTCATCACTCACTTCTGATCCACATTGAAAATGGCCTTCTCTTCCTGCCTCTTCTCTTTTTGCACAGGTGGTAAAGGACAGCGGTATGGCTCTATGGACTCTAACCATGATGATGAACTGGGGAGGGGAGGAAGTTTAGTATGTTGTGATGTGACATCATTTTTCCTTTTTAAAATTTCCAAATCTTCTAAAAGATGATACTGTGAAAAGGTAGAATGAAACCATGGGAGTGAGATCAGTATTATGCATTTAGATCAAAGTGCCAAAATAGAGCCGAGCAAACAAACTTGATTTTGACAATTTGTCATCTGAATTCTTAACATTGGAACTTGCAGCAACTGAAACAAGTGTGGTGGTTTTACCCGGCTAAACAGGCGACCTCCACCACAACCGCTCGCTCACTCCCCCTCCTCAAAGAAACAGGGGGAGAAAATATGATGGACCAGGGCTTAAGGGTTGAGATAAGGATGAGCAAGTTACTCACTAATTATCGTCACAGGCAAAACAGACTCAACATAGGGAGATTAGTATAATTTATTACTATAACTAGCAAACTAAAGCAGTGAGAAACTAAAAGCAAACTAAAAACACCTTCCCCCCATCCACCCTCTTCAACTTCCTCCCCCCGAGCGGCGCAGGGGAGTGGGGAATGGGGGTTGTGGTCAGCCCGTATCGCTTCATCTCCACCGCTCCTTCATGGTCGCTCTCTGTTCCCCTGCTCCAACGTGGGGTCCCTCCCACGGGATGCCGTCCTTCCCGAACGGGTCCTGCGTGGGCTTCCCACAGGCTGCAGCTCTTCAAGAGCTGCTCCAATATGGGTCCGTACCACGGGGTCCATCCTTCAGGAGCAAACTGCTCCAGCATGGGTCCCCCACGGGTGGCAGCTCCCACCGGATCACCTGCTCCTGCGTGGGCTCCTCTCCACGGGCTACAGGTCCGGCCCGGAGCCTGCTCCTGCGGGGGCTCTCCATGGGCTGCAGCCTCCTTCAGGCCAGATCCACCTGCTCCACCGTGGGCTCCTCCATGCGCTGCAGCGTGGAGATCTGCTCCGCCGTGGTACACCATGGACTGCAGGGGGACAGCCTGCTCCACCATGGTCCTCACCACAGGCCGCAGGGGAACTTCTGCTCCGGCGCCTGGAGCACCTCCTCCCCCTCCTTCTTCACTGACCTTGGTGTCTGCAGGACTGTTCCTCACTCCTCTCACTCCCAGCTGCTGTTGCACAGCAGTTTTTTCCCCTTCTTAAATCTGCTCTCACAGAGGCGCAAACAACATTGCTCATTGGTTCAGGTCTGGCCAGCGGTGCGTCCCTTTTGGAGCCGGCTGGAGCTGGCTCTTATCTGACATGGGGCAGCTTCTGGAATCTTCTCACAGAAGCCACCCCTGTGGCCCCCCTGCTACCAAACCTTTACCACAAAAACCCAATACAGTACTTGCCCCTGCTGAATTCTCTGTACAACTTGGCATTGGTGCAATGACCTGGCACTCAGGCAGTTCAGATCTGGACTTACTGGTAGATTGAGGTGTAGGAGAATCTTAAGACATTTTTGTCTGTTTACTGTCAAAATCTCATACCTGTGAATGGTTCTGTTCTTCACACATTTGCTCCTGGGGATTTCTGGTTTTTAATGATTAATATGAATCTGAATCAGAGTTTTAATCCTGAACTTCCCACCTGGCTTTAAGGAAAATTCAGACTTGTGTCCTGTGTCTCTCTGCCTTATTTCAGGAGAGGCAGAGAGTGCCATAGTCCATCCAATGTCTGGAGTTTATTTTTTTTGGCCTGTATCCCTGTGAGACCCAGCATTTGCTCTGAATTTTCTCTGTTGCTGTTGCCATACAGCTTTCTCTCTTTCTTTCCATTTGTGTGTGTCTGTTTGTAATATACTGTGCAATTTCTTGATGGGTCTAGCAGTCTCCTCTGCCTTTCTGTTCCTGGCAGTGATCCTGGTGGGTCACTAATTACACCCCAAACCATCTAAATGCCAGACATGTAGGTAGGGATGGTTTGCAAGAATTTTTCTGGAGAGGTGAGGATAGGTGGCTCTCAAGGGCCCATAACAGGATGGAGAAAAAGGAGGGTTTCAGGAATTTGGTGTCACAGGGAAGTGATTTAAAAGCTTACTGTTCTCCTTCACAAATATAAAAATGAGTTTCCAGACTCTCCCAAGGAAAGAGAGGGCTCCGTTTCATCACTGATGTGATGTTTTGTGATCTCAGCTAGGTTCTTTGTGTGCTTTGCCATCCAAGTAGGCACAGAGGGGAGTTTCTGAAGATGAATGGTTTCATATATGCTGGAATATACATTGGGGCTTATTTTCTTTCTTACTCTGTTCCTGATCTGAGCAGATGATAAGAGTTTAGTATACCAATAAACAGATAAAAAAGGCCAGCAACTATTTTCTGGCCCTGACCCAATCTACCACAACAAGACTTGCATGCATGCAGCTAAGGTCTCTTATCTTCCTGAGGCAGGATGGCTGTGACCAGACTGCCTGTATTGGAAGTGCTCTGTGACCCAAACTAGTTCCCGCATTGTGCCCATGCTGTGCTTGGGAGAATGCTGGTCTACCCGAACCCAAACCAGACCAAGGGGGCATTTAGTAATTGAACAATGTGAGTGTGCCTGTGTGTGCCTGAGCCCCATTTGAACACCTAATACAAGCAGTCCCTAAAAAAATACCTTAAAATTGGCAGCTGTGGAGTCATTCCCATTTTGAAATACCCTTCATGTCTGTTTTTTTCCTTTTTCATGAGTTTTCAACAATCCTACTTAGTCCTAAAGCAACAGAATTTACCCTGCACCCATGCTACAGAAACTACTTAGTTATTTGATATTAGTGATACTATTTGTGATCCACTAAGTTCTCGCTCTCTGTCACCATAAGTCCAACCACTAAAGCTCTTGAGTGTACTGGAGTAATATTAGTCACTAATCCTCTGGAGTCCACTCTGGTGTATTTCATACTTTTTTCCTTTCTGTGTTGCTATTTCCACCAGACTGATGCAGAATAAAGGCTAGTAACAAGGCTGAAATGTGAAAGAGTCTTAAAGAGGTTTCCCAATTTCAATATGGATTAAATCTTGGGTCCAGGCAAGGGTATATTTCGCTGGATCATGTTTAATAAGAATATGTTTAAATTTTTGCCAGAGTAGCAAAAGCTCTAGCTTATGCTGTATAAATGATAGAGTTCCATATGCAAAAAATGAAATTCAGATCCAACTATCAAAAAAAAAAAAAAAAAAAAAGTAAATGTCTTTCAAGCTGAAATCCATAATGGTTTAGGAAGAAAATCCTTGCAGTCTCAGCAGAGGGGTTGGAAATTTTGCCTGAAGAGCTCTTTCAGTCAGATGTCCTCAAACGGAAAGCGAATGTTTCACCTGCTTCCACATTTGGTGGTCATGTGCATTTTACCTTAGTGTACTCAGAGCTCCCTTAGGAGTCAGGAGTGTCAGTGTTCAAAGTGACAGGCTTCCAGTTTCTGGTGAGAAAATCAGTATTGGAGACTTTGTCAACCAGCCACTTACTTACGTGCATAGAGAGGATATTTTGCCTCTGATGTTTTGAATGTTAAGAGTGGTAGAAAGCTCAGTCAACTCACTAATCAGTGGCTGACAAGGTGTGTGTGTGGGTCTTCTTCCTCCTGAAGGACAGCTGTGAGTTGTGCGGTTGCATTCAGATGACTGCAGGCTCACTTAGCCAAATACTCTGCTTCTCTATAAGGTGGAATTGTCACTACAATCAATGGAATAGCTCCATTTTACATCAGTAAGCAGGTTCCCTCCTAGATCCTGTCTTCATTCTGGTTGCTGGGAATCTTCATTTCGCCCGTTCATGTCACAAAGGTAATGAGACAGAGCCCATCCGACTGAGCTGATCTACAGATATATTGTGTTGGTAGAAGAAAAAGGGAGATTCCCACTTAAAGTGGATATGACCATAGAATGTCCACATTTCAGAGACTCATGAGCCACCAAAAGTAATGTGACGGCCATTAAATGCTTGATTTAGCAAATCTGTAGGTTAGTTGGGTCCTTGTTGGGTCCTTTTATGTGCAGACTCTCCTATCCAAAATCCTCTGGCACCTACTGAAGCTATCTCATAATAAATGTTATACAATATTATCCATGGCAAAAGCAGTAACAAATAACATCCATAATGTTTGTTTGGAAGAGGGACAGTAATGGAGAACTGAATCCTTAAATACAGAAATTAAGGGAACTGCTGTTGGGTGGGACAGATATTTGGGTATGAGATTGCTTTTCTTTACATGCTGGAAGTAGGCAGTCGGATTCAGTATGTGTTGAAATCTGGAGGCTGAATAGTCAAGGATGGTGAATGAGAATGTTTCTGGGGGTGGCAGTGAGGCAGTGACGTTCAGAGGAAATGTTACCATGGCATTCGCAGGCTGATGTGAACATATAGGTGATATAGAAGGAAAGCTCTGAAAACAGTGCCAGGATATGGACAAAAAAAGCAAAAGGACACTGAAATCTCTTATTATCCAAAAGTGGCATTCTGCCTTCGTGTGTTTGCAGGTTCCTTTTCCTTCACTGCAGCTTTTGTGTAACCCATTCTTTGACAGCAATGCTCAAGCATGTTGCTCCCTCCCATTTGTAATTGATTTTAGTTACATCTTCACTAAAACTTACTTCTCAAAATGATGCCTGTTTTATGTGAACCACAGTAGTCAACTTTTAGTCATTACTATGATAAGATGTGTTCATTTCTCTTGGGCCAGGACATCTAGTGATATCAGATACTGTTATGGGCATGAAGCTTTCATTTTTTATGCATCCCTAATATAGTTCTGGATGACGATGATGTAGTGGAACACTGCGTCTTGTGGGATAACGATGTTGTGGGATAGCATCTTTCCAGAGAGATACTCAGCTGAAACCTCTTGCTCAGCCTACTTCTGCAGCTGTTGAAGAAACATGCCAATATATTTTTGTTGCTTTTGTCTTGTACAGATTATTGGAAACTTCCTGTGACTAGTACCATGTCTTTATTTATTTATTGTACAGCACCTGATACATTGGGAACTCTAGCTGCTGCAAGAATACAAATAACCAACACTATTGGTTATCATAAGAATGGTAATGCTTCTGGAGTTCTTGGAGAAAAATAGGTAATATATTTGTCATCGTGGTTAATATCCTCATCTTAATTAAAACATCTGTTAATGTCTAGGCTTGGTGTTAGCTATTGCTAACTACTTTGTAACTAAGAATCCCTCATAAATATGTAAAGCAAGTTGGATTATTCTGAGTGTGTCTAGCACTATAAAAACTGTGTTTTCTTATTGGCATTACTAAGATGAAACGTGTTTGTAAATCTGTTTATATGAAAAATATGCAGGTTAAGAAACAATCAAGAGTGTTACTATTTGAGAAATTTAGGACCGTCATTTGCTAAGGCCCCAGTTCTGTGAAACTGTGATATGATGTTGTCTATGGTATCACAAACTACAGATATATCACTGATTCTAATTAAATTATTGAAAGTGCATCAAACTAAATATGTGAACTACTAAATATGTGCTAGAATGATCCTGAAAAATATGCCAGAGCATGTCATTGCCATACATTGAACTTTTATATTTCAGTGTTAAGGCATATTTTACCATAGCCTTAAATAGGTCACACAATTTTTTGCAGAATTCATAGAATTTACACCTCAGGTAATGTCAGTAAGATATTCATTCCCACCTAAAGGTTGTTATTATGGGAAATCATTCCCTAGGGTGAAAACAAAAAACAAAACCCTCGAGATTTCATAGTCATTAACTGATGAGCTTAGTATCTCTAGTTTTGGTAACAACTTTACACAAGGATGGAGCATGTGGTATTTGTGGTAATTTTTTGTGACTGTAGTGATCTTTGTTAAAACCTGTCCAACAATGTCATCACCATTATATATGATTTAGTTGAAAATTCTTTATCTGGCAGTAAAAAAAGATCCTTTAAGAGGTTGTATAAGTATTTCAACAACTTGCTAGCCTAACTATATATAAAACTGCTCAATTATATAAAATATTTAATTGATATAGGAATAATAAGCTCTTTTCTCAAGACTGGGAAAAACATGATTTTAGCTGATAAATGCCTCTATGTGTTTGGGACATCTGGGATACAAGCACTCTGTTTACAGGAGTTTCCTTTTAGCCCCATCAGAGTTGCCTTGCAAGGTTCAATTCTGTACAAGAAAAAGAGGCAAGAGTAATTGCATGTTGAGTTAAAATGCTCCAGTGTGGCCCACTAGAAAAGGGAGGTTATTTTGGATAGTTACAACCATACAGTATCTTTGTCCAGCTGCTAAGACGTCTCAAACCAACCAGGAAATCTTCCTCGTTAAACAAAACCAAAACCAACCAAACAACAATAAAAGATGGAGAGGTCACAGGGCAAAGAAGATTACTGTTTCTTAAGTGGCATAAAATACTTCCAGATAGTTAATTTTGGTCCTATGCACTGGAACAGCCTTGGACAGATTTTGATGTAGTTGCAATGGTAATGTCCTCTGCTGGTCACCTGGCCTGGGTGGGAGCTTCTTTGAAGAAGAAAGTCGTTCATTCATTAGGCAGAAAAAGCAGCTTCTGCATAAAATAAGAACAGTTTTCTGCTCTTGCTTTTGTCCTAAGGCAGCTAATAGCCTTTCCCTCCCTGACCTCAATTTTATATACATATATAAAATTACAATGAAAAATATCAGGCTATTTAATTAGTTAATGTTTATAAAGCTCTTTCAAGATGAAAAGAGCTCTGTAAGTGGCATGTATTATTAATAGATATTAATGTTTGTTAAGAAATTGAAAGTTGAAATTGGTGCTATCACTAGCGTGCATAAATGAACCTTTTTCTAAGTTTAATGTGTTTGTTAATTGGCTTTGCAAAATTTTTTACTGTTTTGGTTTACATGTTCTTTAAAAGTTTCAGCTGTGTTAACTAGCAGTAAGTAAATTAATATGTCATTATTATTGTAAAACAGGCTGATTGACAGGGATGAACACCATCACAGTATCTTGTCTAGCTTAGGTTGTTTATATCTCAGCTTGGTAATGGTTCCAACAGGGCAGAATGGAAAGCAAATGGTAGATATACAGGTGAAACAGCAGCATACCTCAATAGCCATACCTGATTCAGGTACTGGAGGGGAGGAATTAGAAAGTCTCCTTCCTCAAAGTGCTTAAAGGTAGATGTCTCCATTGTTTCCACAGCTAAATTAAGGAACTTGAATGAAGTTTTTGAGAAAGTTTATGAAAGATTTCAGAATTAGGAATGCTTCCCAAGAAGGGCTTATATCTAGCATAGACAAGTGTTACATTGAATAATGAGTTTTGTGATTGCATTTTCCTTTCTCATTCATCACACCACTGAGTTTATGCATTGTAGCTTCTCCTGTGTAGTGTACTAAGGTTTGCAAATGGGAAAAGTTAGTTTCTGAGAGCAGAGTTCAAAATTCGTTTGGTGACTTCCACTGCATATCCACCTGATCCATCTCCCGGGCATTGATTTCAAACATTGCTAGGGCTTCACAAGTACCCAGTGGTATGGGACATGTTGGCCAGCTCCATCTGGAGAATTATTTTTTTTTGCTTGCATTGATACACTTAAACTTGACACATATGGATGTCTTCCATGTGTTCATTCCCATTTCTGGACTTGCAGTAGGTGAATGCTGTGCACATTTTATAGCCCACAGACATTTGCAGGACATCAAAGGTTAATGGACAACCTGGGGCTTTGGCTTCAGCACATTAACACAGGAATTTCTCTAATCATTTAAAAGTGCATGGTCATTGCCAAGAGGAAACTTAACTGTCCCTGGCAGGCACTGCTCACTAGCAAACCTACTTAATGCAAGTATGTAAGCTGATGGGATAGAAAGAGGGAGCACTATTTATACTTACTGTGTCTGCATGTTCTGTGGTTTGCTAGCCTTTTGAAGGCTAAGTGACCCATACTTGGGCTTTCTGTTAGAAAATAACTCATCTGTCACTGAGGAACAGTGGCAGGACAATTGGGTGTATGAATGGGAGACAAAGAAGTGAGTGTTCATCTCTTCTGAAGAAAGTAGATGCCACTGAGCAATATCTGCTTTGAACTGTAAGTATATGACATACATTATCTAAGATAGCCTCACTGAGGCACTGAGATACAGGGGTACAAAGATTTTAGCATTCTGTCAGCAACCAGTGAGATATTGTGTCCCAAGCTATACTCATGAGGGATGTGATCAAAGATGTCTTGTATTCCCCCTTGGAAGACTCAGGGTTCTTTTCTTATTTTTAAAGTTTTTTTTCATACATATATAAATGAAATGCCATTGGGCCTGCTTTTTCTCCTTTGTGTACTGACATAGATTAATTTATGAATATTTTAAGTGGGAGAATTGTGCTTCCACCCATGGGTAGGTTTTACTTAAGTTTCAAGTAACTTGATGTATTTTAGGGAAAAAGTTTTTTTTCTTTTACTGCATGAGGTTTGCTTGTGTTCTTACTGCTCTTTTGCTTTGTGAGTTTCAGCTTAAGCTCTGTGCTTAATGGAGTAATTTGCTAGGAATTTAAAAAAAAAAAAGAAACACTTTACAGTGAAGAAAGATACTTTCTAAAGTGAAGATGAAAATGCAAATACCTGGTATTTTTTTGAAAAAAAAAAACCAACTATGAATATTTTAAGTGAAAATGAGTAGAATGATCAGAATGGTGAACATCGTGACTGCGCGGCAATAGGTGGCACCAAAGGAAACAGGCTGTTTGGCTTTGGCATAATCTAAGGCAGAAAGAGAAACTGCCAAGCCAGTGCTCCTTAGCGATGCGCAAACTAAATCCAAAGTTCCTACATACTGCTGCCTCCAGCTGCAATTCCTGTCTCACCAGTACAAACTGAGAACTGCATCATGCATGCTCTGAAATGTAGCATGAACTATTTTGGAAAGCCCTTCAATTTTAAGCAGAGGTTTTAACGGGAGCTATGAACTATAGAGTGTCTGTGGCTGTGTGGCAAAACTTCAGAATCCAAATCAGTTTTTTGCTCTGTGATTTTGTATGGAGCTTCTTGGATTCCCTGCATTCTCCCAAGAGCAGTGTGCACAGGGCAAGCAGAATATTTGAGCTGGGTTGTGCTCTGCAAACTGAAAGGGGTGAGTAATGAAAAATGGCATTCTGCTCTCCCACAAATAGCAGTTCCTCAAGGGTTGGAGACAGAAAATTCTCCCCAAATAGAGATCTACATTCATGAGGGGAGCAAGAGGCACCACTGCCATTCCCACCCTCCCATTTTGTCCTCTTCCAATGTGAACTCTAAGACATGTAGTTCATTACCACAGGTAGCTTTACCCACCTTTAATTGCTTCTCCTCCTGTCTCCTCTGCTCCTATTCTCAGTGACTAAAGTTTAGTATTTTTCCTCTTTTTTACAGACTTACTCCTACCTTCTCTCCTGTGGTGTCTCACCCACCTTTCTTTAGAGAGAGAAAAGATTTTTTGAATTAATGTATTTTAGCAAGCAGGAAAGAAAAATCAGATGTGTAGATTAAAATGCTAGACTTCTATTTGGTATTTTATTGTCTTGTACATTTGTAAGAGCTAGAGTATTATGAACCCTTTGCATCATCTATGAATATTCACGGTGCCAATAAATGCATGGTCTCTAGCTGTTTAGTTTTCCCTTTCATGTTTGTTTTCCAGTTAGTCTAGCCAACATGTATACTAGCAGGAATTCATACAAAATACAAGTTTTTCAAAGATTATTAGGTTCCACATTAGGGAGCTGATCACAGGAGTAAAACTTAACTTGTCTGTAAACAGAAGTTTTAATAGGACTTGAGCTAGCTCGAAACTTCAGATATAGTGTTCTTTTCGTTAATCTCTAATTCTATCTATAATGTAACACCATGGACGAGAGACTAGTAAGGGAATCATTTAAATGATGTTACAGTATTTGTTATATCTGACCTACTCCGTGGTTCACTTCTACCCCATAACAAAAATGATAGGGAAACACTGTTTCTAACAATGGTATTTGTTTGATGACTAAACTTTGCCTAATCATTTTTTTAGCCATATTAACACTTACAGGATTGTGTACATGTGTGCTATAGCCTACCAGGAAACACAAACAATTCTGAATTTTCTTCGTGCCACTTTCTGCCTCTGGTATGGGACATGTTAGGGCTGAAATGAGCTGCAATGATCAGAACAATTACATTTAAGTTTCTGGGTGAATATTTTTGGACAGCGTGCTGGACAGCAGGGAGGAACAGTCCTGCGTGTACGTTGCAGTCAAAGATATGATTGCTCTAGGCTAATTTATCCACTTGTGGAAAAGAAGTTAACCTTTGGAAACCCCATGGTGTTCTAACAAATTCCAGTATCTCAGCTAGCTTATTTAAAGCTAGAACAGATACCAAATGCACTACCCCACAGGTTGCAATATTGATGTATGCTGGAGTGTGAAGCCTAAGGTTCATTTTGGCTGAAATGTATTTCTCTTCTTAATATTTCTCTGAAATCAAGCTACTGGGGCACAGAGAATGTACAGGGGAATGTGAGAGTGGGAGGAAGACTGTATCCTTTGAAGGAGAGAATAGAGTCTCCCCTGCCCATCTGCACTCAGTCATGTATGGGGCCGGGGGCAGGGGGGTGGGTTGGAACCTGCTCCCCAGCCCTGTTAGCTTCTGTGACATAAAGGAGAGTGAAGCTGGGTCCAAGGATCACGGAGTGGGATGGGTGCAGATGAGCCACTTTGCTGGGGACTGGTTGCTGTAGATCGCATACATCACTTTGTCTTGGACCAGCAAGTGGAGAAGGAGATGCAAGACAGCATGCTGAAGAGTGTCTCAAAATACCCTTTCTGGTAAAGTGGGGAGAAAACATCAGCCCTATCAAACTGAAGCATAAGCAAGCCATTAGTTTTCCTTGCCTCTAGGAATATGTAGCCAAAGAAAGATAAACAGAGGGGGGTACATTAAGGGTTGGAGAAAAAACAAGCCACCATGATGTTTATATCTTGTTGCAGTGATTTGACACTGACCCACAGAAACTGATTTCTTTATTTCCTCCCTGTGCAAGACAAGCATTGCTGGGTGGACTTTGTCAGAATGCAGACTTTCATTATAGGAAAATCATCATTCGGATTTCCTTTTCCGGGAAGTTTAAGAGCCACCATGGTTATCTTACTGTGGACTGCTGGGTATTGCTTCCAAAAAGTGTGTCGTATTGGTCACTTGGGTCAAACCTGTTCTTTTTATTGCTCATAGCTCCAAAATATAAGTTAGTACATATCTAGCTTAAACCTTCAGAGGTCACACAGTTCTGTAAGCTGACCTGATGCTTCTGTGTGTGCTTAAATCAAAGCTATAATCATTGGAATTACTGTCATGTTAGCTTTTGAAATTGAACTGATCTATTTATAGTTTTCACATTGCAATTTGATGTCTCTTTCTAGCTTGATAATTTGACTTTTATATATATTTTTAATTATTATTTTATATTTCTTATTTAGTCATTGATTTATACAACATCTGTTGCAACTACAGCTGGGAGCTATCATTAGGTATATGGCTTTTTCTTGGAACAATTAAGCATGGCCTCTGGGAACTGTTGGAAATCCATCCACAGGAGATAGCTTATGAAAATGTCTCTAGGCAGATCAGTTCTGCCTAGAGACATTGATAAATTCAGCTAGTTGCAAAGATAACGTAAAACACCTTCTGATTTCCCTTTTCTCCGATACTGGGCACAATCTCAGTAAACCTGAGAAACAAGGGGCCTGAAAGCAGTGAGCCTATCCGAAAAGTACACTGAAATAATGCATATACAGACAATGGGTGTTCTCACCTACCACCAGCATCTATGATTTCACTGGTAACTAGCTCCCAGGCAATACCATTGTGTGCTTTGAAGTCAGAAATGAAAATTTAGAGATCAAGGCTAGTTGTGTGACCTGAGAAAATCATTTAATTCCTTGCATTTATCCCTGATGTGTTGTCTAAGCATTGGAAGACAGTGGGCCATCATATTGCACAACTCCTGAAGTTTCCAAATACTTGCCATGAGCAATGCCAAATAGATTGCACTGCAAAGATGTCATCTGAAATCTACTGAAACATGCTTTAGGTGGCATGAACCAGAGTAATACTGTTAAACAGCATTGAAAAACTTCAGTGCATACATTAATTTCAGACGATGCACACATTATTTTAAAAACCTCCCAGTTCCAGAAAAGGAGATTACCAGAAAGATTATTCAGCATTAAGGTTAATGATGATGCTTTTTCTCCTTTTGACATGCAATAAAAAGTAGATGTGACAAAACACTAAGTCAACTAGCATTGGAAAGATACATGCTAAATTAGTATAGGTCCCAGGTAGGTAGCATCAACATACTGACCAGTTCCCAGCCATACAGTAGGATCATTGGGATTTTGTTTTACTAAAGGGAATTGAACACTTCTGGCTTCCAGGAGACAAGAGAAGGCTGCAGCTGTTGGAGAGGACAAGACTGAATTTCCTTTTTAAAAATTACTGTTTTCACCTAGCAGGCATTGTGTTCCCAGATAGATGTGGTGACTATTTCAGCCTGGTTTTGATTCATGGAGAGTCTTTTTTGTCTTGCCTTTTGAAGAGAGAATGATAGGCTGAAAAAGCTCCCAAATGACTATCCTTACATATGATCTCTTGTCAATGCTTGTGTTTTAATTTAGTGTTTAACATCCCTCTAGTCAAGCCTGATGCAGGAGTGCCCATTTACGTTCCTGCCTTTCAAAACTGCATTCCTCATGGCTATCTACTCTTTGTTAGTGAGTTGCTGAGTTCTTTGCTCTGGCAGTTCATCACAGGGTTGTTTATCATGTTTCAGGCTTTCCCAGACACAGATTCATTTCTTTTCTGGTCTATTCTTTTCACCTTCTTTATCTATAAATCTTGGCTATTTTCTCTCAAGGTAAGGCTATTTCAGGCTACAGACTGAATATCAAGAGGTGAGTCAGCTTTTGCATTACCGGTGGAAAGGAGTTCTTTAAATCCACCATCCATTTTCGTAGCTATCTGGGAGGAGAGCAAGGGTATGAATCACATTTCCAGGAAATCTGTGCAGAGATGGAATTCTGTTTTGATTAGCCTTCCTTGCACAATTAAGGAGCTTTTTTTCTTTTGAGTCATACACCACAGCGGTAGCTTTATATGCAGTGTAGATTGGTTTAGTTTCTATGGGAGTATTTAGTTTACTGAACTTGTGTTTTATTAACTTAAAGCATTATTTGGAATGCAGTGATACAATTGTTTGTAGCTTGTGCTATATCAATAAATACAGCAGTGCTTCCTAATGTGGTTCCATCAGTTGCATTCAGGCTAAGTCCAGTGCTTAGCTTGGGCACTGTAAAATTTTAGGCACCTGTCTCAGAGCAGAAGGAATGATAAGTCTGCCTTACCATAACTAAATTCCTGACAAGAACAAGGAGTGAGGCAGACCTCTCAGGGCACCCAGAGGACAACCTACCTGGCTCAGGCACTTGTCACTCACCAAAAGCAGAGAGAACTCAAGAGACTCCAAAGACATATACAGTCTGCTTAAATTAGGTCTCCATCATTTCCCTTGTGAGTAATGGGGGACCACTAGGAAAAATCTATTCACACAGCATCTAGCCATGTAGCCCTCCTCTGAAAATGAGGTATGTGATCGAAGTGGTCCTGAGTGAGAAATCCAAACACAAGGTGCTCAGGTGAAAAGAGGGCATTAGTTTTGTTGCTGCACCACTACAATGATGCTACTGTTAGTCTTGACTTCATCGAGATTTTATGTCTCTTAGAGATAATTAGACAGAGTTCAAGGAAGGATTTAGTCAAGGCTTAAGTGTCTACGTCTCCAAAAGTGAGTTGCAACAGGCTTTTAGGCTAGACATAGTTACTACCTTAAGAGAATATATCCTTTGAGTATGTGTGAATTTAAAGATGAAGACAACTTTGATGCTAAATCAGGATATACTAATGGGTTTAGGAATCTAAATGCTTTAGCAGCCCTCAAGAACTTTCAGGACTAGCAGACTGGGTGGCTATTTGAGGCTTTAGATGGGTTTTAGGTGTCAGGCTACATCCAAGACTATTTAGGATTCAGTACATTTAATTTAAACTTGCTTTCATTGTGATTGTTTTGGCAGCATTTGATAATCCCACGATGTCTAAAAGACTTACTCATACTCCTGAGCTAATAATATGTAAGAACCTGAGATCTTGTAGGTTAAACATCTTGCTCTTTATCACACTGGTGTGTGCTTATAGCAAAGCAGGGAGTTAAATCGTATGAGCCACAGGCTTTTGCCCAAAGCAGTGAACTCCTCCTATGCAAAAGGCGGCAAGCAAATTCTGTTACACCAAGATTTTTCACATGCAATTTCTCTTTTTCTTGTAATTAAAGCATCTTCTTTTAATAGTTCTTTCTGTGTCCTATTTCTGCAACTGGACCTTCTGACACATTACCTACATAGCACTGTATTCTGTTTCAGGCATAAAACTGTCAGAAGCTTCTTCATAAAATTTGGCTAGAGGGCATAAATTCCCTTCCCCTCTCATGCCCTTCACCTTGAACTTGTTTTGTGTGGAGATTGTACAGTAGCTGGAAAAAGTATAGTAAAATAAGAAGGAGTAAGGCAGTGAAAGATTCTTCTTACGGGCAAGATAAAGACATTGTAGACTGCTCACGGTGCTGCATAGCTACTTTGAGGTCTAGGGCTCAGAGGAACATAAAACCATATACCAGGAAAACATTAACAGAAGAATTTTGAGCTAATTTGAACAGAGATATGAAATAATTGTCATGTTTTATTATAGTGGAAACTCTAGAGAAATATTAGTAAATGGCATCTCATTGATTTTGGTATCTTGCTAAGAATATAGCTAAAATATCAAGCTAAAAGCTTGATCAATTTTTTTCCTAAAAATATGGGCTGCTGGATCTGAGACGTCTTCAGTTTGTGCTGGGAGGGTTGTGAGAAAGATCAGGTCTCATTCCTAAAATCAAGCAAACTGCTTGTGATAGAGGAGGAAGACACAAATAAATGCATTCACACAGGGAAAAATACTTTGGGAAGTGCTGTAGGTGGTAGAGCACAAAGATTCAATGAGCATGGAGATGCATTTGCTCCGATTATGGAAATCAAATAGTTCAGATCAGTCTCTAAAAGTGACTTTAAAATATTAGCTGTAATTACTTGTATTTGTCATCCAAGGCTTTCAGACTGAAGCTTCACATAGCATGTCCTTACTGAAAGGTAAGATGTACTTGCAGTGCAATTACAGTGCAGGACAGCAAGAACTGGGAGTTGTAGTACGAACATTGACATCCTGAGAGTGATTACTTGGAACAATACCATAAATACCAGCTTGCAAATGAATAAACTGAGGGGTAGACCTGTTTACCACACCTGGTAAGCTGAAAGAGAGATCCTGAGAGCTCTGGCTCCCAATGAGGGATCTGACTGCTGCCAGATTGTCTTCTAGTATAGAGAAATAACATTCTAATTTACACTATTTGCTACACAATAGTGAAATAATGAATAAACGGATCATCCTTGTAGTAGCAGAAGCCAGGAAATGAAAAGTAAATTGTGATCTGTTTTGGTCTCAAATGCTTCCTGGTTCTAATAATACAGAAAAGGTTTTACCTATTCAATCTGTTTAGGGTAATGTAAAGGCATAAGATGTTTTATGCATAAACTTCAATTTTCATTCTGATTTTAACAATTAGCATTGAATTCTGTGCTAATTATCTAAAAAAAAAAAAGATTCACAGATGATGTTAGATATATAAGATCCATGATAAAAGGAATATGTTGCCATAGACACATCTGTTCAATATGACACCAGAACACTGCTGCACAAAGAAACCCACTAAAGTTGTATTTCACAATGCCCTGAAATTATGCACTTGTGAAAAATTAATAATAGCTCTTTCACTGACATGGTGGTCCTGTGATGTTGACTCTAAAATATTCAACAAGCTATTTCAGTGCAGAGGGCTGTCAAATGACAGAGAAAACTAATGTACCAAGAAGTACTGAGAAATGTTTAAAAGTTTTAATTATACCAAGTGGCCAACATTTCTGAGCTTAGCTTGAGCATGGCTTAATTTTGAGTTTTACAGTTTCATTTATAGCTTCAGAATTTCTGTCTCTCTTACAAAAATCCATCTTGTAAATTGGCATGAAATTCCACTATTTATAGATAACATAGGGGAAGAAGCAGAGAACAATGCAAAGCAAAAGTATAAAATGACAGCTTTCTGGTACAGACAGTAACAACTGTGGAGTTGCAAGCTTTTCCAGATTGTTCCAGTTTTGTGCTTTTTTTAGTGTGGATTAGCAAGGGGATACAGCTGGATTTGGGCTAGAAGGCCTGGGCTATCATCTAGTTTGACTTCCTGGCCAGAACTCCGCAGAAATCGACAGGCAACAATCATCTGCCCATTTAATGTATTTTGTGGTTTGGCTTGTTTTTCCAAGAGCACTGTATACAGCAGCAGCATCCATTAATAAGCAGATTTCCAAAACAGAGTTTAGAGAGATACATTTTTATCATTAAAAAAGGTAAACGTATGCATGCATGCAAACATAGTCTCTGTCAACCATTAAATTTAATTCTCGTTACCTTACTACATCACAGGTTTTGTGAAGGAGCAAGAGTCATCAAAGGTGGGGAGATGAACTACATTCCTGTGTTGGTTTGGTGGAGGATGGAAAAAAGCCGTTCCTATGGTGTATGTTTATTTTATTTATTTATTTCACTTATTTCTTTCTCTTCAGACTCAGATCAAAAAAAAAATATACCCACAGCTGTATTGCATCTCTCCAGCTCACAAGAGACTAACTCAAACACATTCTTCTACTTTCTAGACATGAGTCACCTCTCACAACAGATCCTCCTATCCTCCTCTCTTGTGATAAGAGAAAAATCTTTTTATGGTCCAGTTTGACTTGCCTTGCTGAGCCACTAACAAAAAGCTCTTCGTGGCCTTTCCTCGATTCTGATGGATAAATGCAAGGGGAGTATCTCCTGCCCACCGGCCCTTCAAATGTACTTCCATTAGAGACCCGTATCATTGAAATCAAGACCAAACTCCCTAACTTTCTGAGCAACAACCACTGGTTTATATACTTTCCATAATGTTTGCAGTATTTATGGGAGTACACTTCATGTAGGCACCAAATCAGGATACCATGCTGGGGTTAAAGGTACCCAAGAACTGTGCAGGCTGAAGTTTTTTGAAATTGTTCAGAAGACAGTATTCTTTTGTTCAGAATACTATCTGATGATGATGCATGATGCCCTAACACTGTATCCACTGTCCCAATCATTGTGACTGGACAAGTATTCACAAACCCCTGTTATAGCATACTTCAGTATGTGGATTCCACTTTGAATGTGGTGGTGAGCAGGGGATAGAAAAAGATACTCTCAGGCACTATTATTCTGCTTTTTGTAGAATAGTCAAAGTGGAGCTGTTAATCTGCCAGAATACCAGGGAGCACCAGCTTCTTATAACTGAGGTTTACTTCAAACTCAATAGCATGGCATGTGCATTAACATTCATTTATATGTTAAAAAACATGAATAAAATTAATTTAAATGAATAAAGTGGCTTTTAGTATTGACTTCAGTAGCGGTAAGTTTTCACTCAGCATATATCAATTTTATTTTGATTTTATTTATGCTTTGGGCCAGATTCTCATATTTTATGGGACTGTAGATCTTTGTGACCCTGCTGGAATTAAAAAGGTTACTCATACTATATTTGACAGTAGACTTTAGCTTTGTTTTCCTGAGAGATATGATTTTTTTTCGTTAATGTGCGAAATGGGGCTTGCTATAGCTTCTTTGGGTCAAGGGGACTGCTATTTGTAAAACTATTTAACTAAAGGATTAGGGGAACAGAAATTTTTCCTCTCAGATGAATATGGCTCTAGTCAATTGATATTCTGCTGCCAGCATGCATGTCTCATTCAGTCTTGTCCTCCATGCAAAAGAGATATTGACCCTGTGTACTACATTGAGAGAATAATTTTGCATATAGATGCAGTAACAAAATGTTTATAGACAGCCCCATAGCCAGAAAAATTGCCAGAGTTTCTAGCTTTTATAAATGGTTACAGAGAAACAGCGCTAAAGTCAGTTAGCTTGTGAGATATCATCAGATTATAGCAGTACTTTGCATTTTGTAAGATATTTCAACTGAAGACATTCTCTAAATTTATCTGATCTTCACTGCATGTGAAACAAAGGAATATTGAAGTGAGAAGAGGACATCTCTGGAAGAAATGTGCAAGGCTTGATATTTTAAAAGAAAACATCTAACTGCTTGGGAATCGTAGAATCTGTTAAATAGCATCAGTGCAAAAAAGTTTCTTTAACTACTTGGAAATAATAGTATTGCTTAGATAGTATAGGTGTAAAAGTTTCTTTTCAGACATGCAACTTGTTGAAAATATTTTGTGGGTTGAGATAAAATTTTCCATGATAAAAATTTGAAGTGAATCATTTTAACTTTCTAGACTCATTTTGATGGTGAAATGCTTTAGTTTTGTGTTGCCATTTACATTGGCTACAATATTAAACTAGTATTATGCATTAATATTCTACATAACGTTGTTTATATTGTCAGAATTTCTCTTTGTGGAAACAAAACATCCCAGTGATTTGAAGTGAAAAATCTCAATGGATGTTGTAAAATTTTGGCTTTCTTCACCAAATTCTCCACAACTCAAGTCATTGTAGGGTCTGGTGTCCAGAAAACAATAATCATGTCTTGTTCATGGCATGACATTGAAGTAATGTATTTCCTTGAACCTAGAACAACAAAACTGTGGCAACAGTGGTTCAGTCAGTACCTCTTGAGTGTCACTGCACAGCGTAAAAATAACAAAAAAAGAAAGTTTTTTTTTACGAACCCATCATTTGGAGACTAACTGCTTCTTCTCAGCATCAGTTTCAGGAACAAAGAGCTGAGATGCTCAAAAGCAAGAGTGGATTCAAAATCATATTATCTGATTAGCTGGGCATGATTTAGAGGATGTAGATACTTGCTGCTCGGGAGTAATTTTGTTTTAGGAACCTTGCTTGATCTCCTTGGGAAAGAAGACAACATTCACCTTGTTTATCAATTTAGAAATAATATTGCAATTGGTTTGTAGGAGGGGAAGGNGCAAGTGGTTTGTAGGAGGGGAAGGGGGATGTAGCAGAAAGGGGAGGGGGGGGGAAGAATAACCATGAGCAGTGCTCTTATTATGCTTATGTGTATGTGGAAATTAACCTCTTAATGGTTCCAAAAAGTTGATTTCTATATGCATATTTGCATATATGTATATGTGTACGTATATATATATCTCAGTATAAATTTTCCCATTTTTAGTGGTGCCTAAGTTTTAAAACTCATTCTGAGTGCTTAGTGGAGATGAGTAAAATTGCATCACACCTGCTGTAAGACATCAGCAACAGCAGAGTGGTATCAGTTTATAAGTGACAGAACGCGATGGAGAATAAAATCTTTTTCTCAAGGCACTGGTGTCCCTGGATGCCAGACTTCAACAGAGCAGTGCAATTAACAGCCATCGATGGTGGTAGTAGAATAATGAACAGAAAGGCAAAGTGAAAGACATAGATGAAAGTGCTGTTTTTGAGACAGACACAAGACTTTAGAATTTTCTTTAATTAATTTGTGTTTAAAAAATGAAACAGCTCTGTAGGGACTACTGGAAGAGAAATACAGCTGAAAATACTTTGACTTGATGACTGAAAGAAGAGCTGAGGTAAGAAATGAAATCAGGCAAAACTTTACAGGAATAGCCTCAATCAGTCATGGGAGTTTTTTTGCAGATGCTATTGTTCCTACTAGGATAAGTTTGTAAAGTCTTAGTCTGGGGATTATTTTATGAGTTGGATAGTTCTAGAGGAAAACGTAGCTAGGTTGGCAGGGTGTCTTCAAAATTTGGAGTCACAGCTCCCAGATGAGATATGTATATAGCATGTATCACTGACTTTCACAGAGGTAGGTTGCTGACAGGCATTTTTGTAACATTAGGTGTACAGTTATATATGGTAGTATGGATACCTGATTTAAGCATACTTTTCTTGCATTCTGTAGACAAATTTGCAAACTGTATTTGTAAAAGCTCTGATTAGCATGAGAACCATGTATTTCCACCTACAGAAGCATGTTATTTGGCTTTATCAGTCTATATCTCAAAGTGAATTCTCTCCACCAAGATTTTTTTCTTCCTTCGTTTTTGTAATAAGTTAAAATATTATTTTATCTTTTAAAGAAAGAAAACTATTAGGCTAGTTAGATTATTAGAGTAACCTATTTATTCTTTATTGAGCCCAACAATTTGCTTTTGACTCACAAGGCTTCCAGAAATATCTTGAATCTTGATTTGAAATCATTAAAACCTAGAAAATATTACAAATCCCTTGTAAACAGTTTCACTAATTAATTATGCTTTGTGTTAAATGCTATGCAGGTTTGAAATAACTTTTCAAGAACTGGTTAAATTTAAACATATTTTCAAAATAAAGTATTTATCTCATTGAGCAGATTTCTAGCTGAGATTTATTAACATATTAAGCTAATAACTGCTATCAATTGAATGAAGAACAGTTACAGCATGGCTAATGAACATCCATCATTGTACTCTCCAGGTATTGTAGAATCTAGCACTTTGCTTGTGTAATGAAAATACTGGCTACACCAATAAAACCCAAACCTGTGTTTTCAAGAAAACATAGGTTACTTCCGCTGTTACAAAATTTTATATTTCTCAATCTAACAATAGGTTCCCTTTTCATAGTTTCCTTCGCTAAAATCACAGTACAGAAAATAAAATCCCAAGTGTTTTGACACATAGAGGTCTTTATCAAGTACAATACAAAATCAAGTTGTTCTTCGACAAATTTACTTGAAGAGCTTTAATTATTTTTTTTTTTTCATACAAAAGCACTACAGTAATTTACTGGATGAAAATTGTTGGAGGTTTATTTTTAAGTACCGTAATAAATGCTGTTTAACTTTGGAGGTTCATTCCTCCTTCATTCATGCTGTTACCATGGAAATGTGGATTTTATGCCTAAATGAATTAGCTTAGTTCATAAATTATAGTTAATAAATTATAAAAGTAAAATGTTAATTCATAATTGGGGAGTGATGGCAAATCATGAAAAGATAGACATCATTTTCCCCAAGTTTAATTTTCCCCAAGTTTTCCAAACAATCATGGTAAATGATTTTCTGTATGGAAAAAAAAGCATAGACCTCTAATCATCTAGGCTTTTCACCTTGTCTTTAGCTCTACATCTATCTATGTTGAATCACAGGCAGTGTATATCAATTAGGAAGGCCAACCGCCTTGTATATTAGCTTCTATAAGGACTAGCAGTGAAGATGCTCCCTTTCTTATTTTGATCTTGGCATCCTGTCTCACACCCATGCACTTTGCATACATGCATATCCCTGTATACATGTGAATGTGTGCATTTATAAACAATACAGAATAAGTGTATATATAAGTGTAATACAGAATCTGTCTACATACAATGCTATCAAGGTGACAATTTTACCCTATAGAGGCTAAAGTATAAAAAGCACCATGCCTAGATGATAAGGCTTCACTATACATTTGCTCTTGCAGTGCTTTACAGCTGTAGACTTTAGGGTTTCACATCTTTCCTGCTCATTTATTGGTCATTATGACACCCCCCAGAAGCTGGAAATTTAAAACCCATTCAAGACAGAGCAGTCATTGTTTTGCTAAATTGATCTCATTTGGATAAAAGGTGGTACCCTTCTGTTGATCATCTTGATCTTCAAGGAAACATTCCCGTAATAAGAATAAGAGGACATCTAAAGCAAAGGTTGTCCTCCCTTAATGAGATGTTTTGAAGGACAAGTTAGACAAATATCTGCCAAGAACTGGCTAGGTATTGTGGAGATGTGTTAGTCATCAGTTTGGGTGAAATCCAGGAAATTCAACTGCAGATCTTCAGAACTGAAGGAGTCTTCACAGTTTAAACTACAAGCTTGGGTCTCTCAATGTAGGTGGTCATGGAGACAGGTCTTCTCAATCAGCTGTGTAGGATGAGGTGTTAAATAAACCTGATCCACAGGTTACAGGTACAGCAGAGGAAAACTCATAGAATCATAGAATATCCTGTGTTGGAAGGGACCCACAAGGATCACCAAGTCCAACTCCCGGATCCACACAGGACCACCCAAAAATCAGACCATGTGTCTGAGAGCGGTGTCCAAACGCTTCTCGAACTCCAGCAGGCTCAGTGCTGTGACCACTGTCCTGGGGAGCCTGTTCCAGTGCCCGACCACCCTCTCAGTGAAGAACCTTTTCCTAACACCCAGCCTGACCCTCCCCTGTCACAGCTCCATGCCGTTCCCTTGGGTCCTGTTGCTGTCACCAGAGAGAAGAGATCAGTGCCTGCTCCTGGGGCTTTGAGTAACCCAAGATGCTTTGTGAAGCTTAATCCAATTCCTTCTTTCTGGGCCTCTGCTTTTTGTTTTGCAGTATTCAGTTTTAGGGTCATTGGGAGCAATGAGAAGGCCTTTCCTGAGAAATTCATGGTCAGAGAGAGAAGACACACAGGATCGGGCCATTCTTCATTTAATTTTATTTATTATTTGGCCATATACTTTCTTCAGATTTGCTTATTATAAATGGTTTTATGGCTCTGTTTTGAAGTAGTAACCACAAAGGTTTGATTCATAAAATATGCATAAATTTAATATTGAGAAGGAATATTTTCTAAGTAAATTATATGTTTTTCTTATATCTCCCATCAAAACCTTCCTCTATGCAGCCACAGAGGACAGAAAGCAGAAAGCTGGGACATTACGAAGAAAACTATTAAATGCTTAGGAATGAGACAATTGTATTAACAAGATTGTGCAGGAAAAAGGAAAAGGAATGTTTTCAAGAAAACTGTGGCTTCAGTTAAATTAGCCCAGGGGAAGGTCTTTGCTGTTTACTGGCCTAGAAGCGAGGAAGAATATTGACTCAGCAACTTTTCCATCAGAATGCCGGGGAGATGTTTACAATATTGACGATGAGAGTTTGCAAATAATCTATTCAGCCTTTTTTGTTTCTCTTATAGAGATTTTAAGATTTGCTGAGCTCAAACTGCTGATTTAGTTCCTCTGTCTGTTACATTTTACCAGACTTTACTGTTGCACTTTTAAGGGAAAGCTTAAGCAAATGTTCTTGCCAGTTGTGCCTTTTGATCCACGTTCTTCTTGCTGCATTTGTTTCCAGGTGCCTCACAGACTCAGCCCACTCTTCAAGTCACCTATGTTTTTCCATCTAGAAACCATAGACCCTACAGCACCCTAGACCTGCAGTCTGTAGCAATGCTTTCTTCACTGTCCCCCCAGACATGGAGATTTTCAGTGTAATAAACTTCCTGTAGCTGTGGAAAATCACATTTTCATGACAATTTAAAATCTTAGAAATGGGGAAAGGGGTAAAAACCTTCCAGCTGAAAGCTCATGTGATGAAATCAGATGTGTTTAACTGATGCAGGACTAGAGTGCTGTATGGGTGGTATCATTGCAGCGTACAAAGGCAGGGTGTGATGCAGCATGACTGTAGCCATAGTGCCATGACTGCACAAGCCACTACCTCCAGCATCACTGCAAAAAGAGAGAATTGCACCTGTGGCTGATGAAAGACAGTGACTTGTCATTTCTCCCTCTTCCTCTGTCCATTCAGAGAACAATGCACCTCTTCTTCAGTCTTTACCCACTCTCTTTTCTGGGTTTTCTAGATGATCTCTGCTTTCCCTGTGATCATCAGAGGGTGATCGTAAAATCTGTCTCATTGCAGCAAGATTTTTAAAAGCAGTTTATAACATTTACCTACAAATGTGGTGCTTAAGTGAAGGGAGGCACTTTGCACTGCTGTAGAGCAAACACTGGAGAGATTTGCTTTCTTCACTGCGTTTTTAGTCTGTTGCTTTTACTGTTTCTCTCCTTTAAAATATCACTGTTTCCATGATGCCTGGGAAAAAACAGTGAAAACGGTTAGGCTGCTGAGGATGAAAATATTACACGGATTCATTGTTTTCCTATCAGGTTCTCCAAGTACTCTCTGCTTTGTCCTTGAATAGCACCTTAGAACAATGGGGGTTCTTGGCCACAGCTTCAGGATACAATGGCAATAGTTCATCTCTACTACTACTACTACTACTACTACTACTACTACCACAACTACTACTTAGTAACTCCTATTGCTCTTCTTCTGGGCAGTGGTAGTGCTGTTTTTCTCTGCTGCAGTTGTCAGAGGAGCTGGTGGGGTGGCTGCAGTGGAAGGCCTATCCTCACCTCACTCCTCAGAAACAGCTTTGCCCTCGAGGCCTCATGAGATCAAGGTCCACCAGGCATGGGCCCTCTGCTCTCTTTGAGACAGACAGCCAGGATTTCCTTGCAAATGCTCCCTTGTGCCCTCCTTTTGTACAGGAGGCTAAAGTAAGGTGAAACTTCACAGCTCAAGATAAAGGCTTCAGTGGTTTCTGTTATTTAAGAATATTCAGGTCACAAGTTGTGTGTCTTTTTAAAGAGGGTCTGTAATGTGGCTTTTTTGGACTACTGTCTCTCTACTGTTTTCATGTCTAACCTAGATTTTTTTTTTTTTTTTTTTTAATGCAGTAGCCTCTTTCATCCATGGGGTTCTTTCCTATGGTCTCCTGTTTAAAGAGGCCCTGAGCACTTGAAATACTCTGCTATTTTTTGGCATGTCTGGCAGACTCGCTCAAGGCTTTTTCCTCACTCATTGTCACTACCTATATGTTAAGGACAGCAAATATCACCAATATGTGATGCTTTTGAGCAGCAATTAGTCATAATAAAATATCGTATATACCTTAATGAGAACACTGCCTTTAAAAATTAGACTGCTGCAGTAAGAAATATTTTGGCAGGGGTGAACAAACCCTGCAGGGATCTGCTTGTGTAGATTACTTGAAGTAGCCCCTGCTAAATGTGTTAAGTTGGTCTGCTATCAAAGTAATACCCTGCTAGCTTGTTCAGAGGTTTCAATTTTCCATCAAATTCTCAAATGCCCTACAGTTATTATAGGAGGCATGGCTGGGAGTCTTCCTTTTTCACTGGTACAGTGTTACGAGGGTCAGGGTCTGTAATTTCCTATGTAACTTTTCCCCTCAGACACTCAGCAGTCATGGAAGATTTTCCTGAGTGAAGACTTTGGGACTGCATTACTTCTTGCTTTCCTAAATATATCTGAAGTCTTTTATACAGGTTATCGCTTGGGAGTCATGTAGTTACACAGCTCTGCTTTCTTTTTGTAAGATCCCTATTTGCATCACATTGTATTTGTTTGCTTAAATAAAAAAACATTAACTTTTTAGGGTCATGAAGTAGAAAGCTATTTCAGAGACTTTGCTGACTGAAATCTTGTGTAATTTCTTTGGCAGAAAGGAGGCTTGAATTTGATTTTCATACACAGCTACATGCTTGCCTGAGCCTTGTCTCGCTGTTCAGGACTGTGCATCTATTCATCTTTGCTTTTTGAATTGCATTTCTCCAGTGGATCACAATTCCCTGAGATTTGTGATACTTTTTCGATGACTTAGATGCTTAATTTTAATTGTTAATGTACTGTACTGCAAAATAAACTATGATATCTTTCTATTTCTCTTCTCTAGAAGACTGTCAGAAAAATACATCAATTAATTCTCCCATGCTTTTGCTGAGCAACGCATTACTATGTTTTAGCTTGTTGGATGAATATTGCTGCAGCCAGAGTCTGAACTGTCATAACTTTGGGATATCCTGGTTTTATGAACTATAGCATCTAGACCCCTGTTTAATTACTAATAGAAGTTGCAGAATTTGATTTAAGAAGAGGGTTCATCTCTTTTGTTCTGGAAGTCATTGCTTGTGTCAAAGATGGTTGTGATTTCTAATTACTTAATTTGTATGACAGATGGAGCTGGTGATCAAATTAAGTAGCTGTCTTAGGACACGTTATAGAGCAGTATCTAGCTTTAAACACGACTGCCTTTTTCGTTCCTAAAAAAAGGCACAAACAATGACAGGCTAAAAATAGCTGTTCACTTGGAGTTGACGACAGTTTCTGAGAGCTTGTCTTTAGGAAGATGTTGGAAAAAACCCTTCTGTCTCTCCCCTCCCCCTGGTTTTCTTTTTTAATGCATGTCCTTCTCTTTAAGCTTCTTCACCTCATTGCCCACAGAAAGAGACCCACTGACTTTGATAGGACTTCAGTATTTCTGCAGGTTTCCAGGGGGTTTACGTAAAGCATTATTTAAAGAAATCCTAAAAGTCACTGCAGATATTTCTATTAAGTTATGCTTATCCTACACAAATTGCTCTGTGCTGATGGAGATGAAGGTAGTAAAGCCTTTTCCACTCTTCGCCTCCCACAGTATCTGCTGCAGTGAAAAAAAGCAGAGGTTCTTTTTGGATTTTATTCCTGAAGGCTGCTTCGTAATTCGGTATGAATATTGGTGGTTCCTGGTGCTGTAAACAAAGAGTTGAGTCTTTGACTTTGTGTTCCTGCAGTGTAGTAAACAATCAGTTAATTTGTAACATCCCAGCAGTTGACAGGAGTAAAAGAAGTGGTTTGATCTTATTTTTGTGCATGTGAATTAAAGCTTTGCCTTCTGGCTAGGTTCTGAGTTCCCTCCTTCTGGAAGATATTTGAGCATTTTAAATTCAGAATATGTAGTTACAAATGCAAGGGCACAGCCTTCTCCAGGATTTTTCTGCTTTGATTTTAATTTTTCTTTGTGTTTCTAATCCCAGCAAGAAAGCAAGCAGTTTGAAACCAATGTCCAGTGTCTCAGCTAGGAGCACAATGCAATTCAGGATCTTTAGAAGTAGTCCGCTGCATTTTTATTAAATGAGAGTGAAGGAGTAGGTGGGACTTTTTATTTAAAAATAGATTAGCACAGGGGACTGAACTTGCATTTGAGGAAACGTTAATAAGCCAGCCAGCCATTGTCCTTAATCAGAGACTGTATTTGTAAGTAGAACATGTTGAATCTGTCATGATTGATGACGTTGTCTTTGTTAAAAGGGTTGCTGCATCTTTAACAAGACCAGACAGAAACAGTGCAGAATCTACAGTAAATTGAGAATTGGCAGAGAAACCTTTCTTTATTTTCTATGTATAACATTTGTAAAATATTGAAAAGAAAAACATCAAAGCCAGGGGGAAATATAAGTAACTCGCTGCTTACATTTTAATTCATCACCTTTCCCCTCTGGGTGAGTTCCCCCTCCTTACCCCCCCCCTGAATTTAAAATGCTGGAAGGAAAAGCAACTGAGGTCCAAGTTTCAGATGCTGAATTCTCTGCTAATTGAAATTACTGGGCATATGGCTATATATAGTTGATGAAGAGATATGTAGCTTTCACTCAGTGCCTTCAAGATATGTCTTTTTGTAGTCAGAAAAACAGAGATCAATGCATTTTCAAACTGACAGAGGGAACGGATGCTCCTTAGTAGCACATGCTCGGGATCGTGTGTGTACCGTTTGTGCAGAGCAGAGACGCTGAATACTGGTCCATATGCTCCTTGTTTACTGCAATGTTTTTTGCATGTTACTGTGCACTCCGGACTAATGTGAAGGTAAGAGGAGACGAGACAACAATTTGGCAGGAATGTACATGTAAAACCAGCTGCAGAAAATGTCTACCTTGTGTTGCTGAGGACTTTGGAATTGCTGGCTGAACAGGCATATTATTACAGGTGGTTGTGGAAGCTTTGTTTTATCGTTGTCTGTGTTGCTAAAGCATAGAAGCATGTTTTAATTTTGCAGCATAGTGACCTTCAGTTTTTAACTGCTTGCAGCTCAGGTTCTAGCCTTGTATGATCTGATAAACATGTTTTGTTACTGTCCAGGTAGGCCAGAGACAAGAAGCCAAAGGCTGTTTATGCAAAGCTACATAGCTCTATATAGGATAAGAATTCCTATACTCTAGTCCCCCATGCATCCTCCAAGTGATGCTGCTTGCATGCTTTCTTGTCGATTACTTGTCTGAAAATCGGGGTCTTGCTGCTGTGGCTGGTTTTGGCTTTGTGTCCTGATTTGTTTCTCATTTGAAACAAAATGCATACAAACAAATTATAAGCAATGTCCTAAGAAATAAACAAGAGATTATTATTGTAAGTGTTACAGAAAAATGCCAGCTGGCAGCACTGGTCTCACAGTAACTATTAACCAGTGTTTGTCACTCATGTCAACATTTGCTTGCTCTGTTAATTAATGTCAGAACTTCAATATAAGTTGCTGGATGTATTACCTTCTCTGCAAGTAGGACAATATTAGCAGACAGGATCATTGGCATTGAATTGAGCTCTAAACCAAGCTGTGGGCCAGCTGTGGGAATCCAGTTGCATAATTTAGATGAACTACAGTCCTCAGTCAACATATTGGGGAGGTACTTTCAGCATTCTGGCTTTTTCAAGTTCAAATGAGTGTGTCTGTCTGAGAAGGAAAGTGCTGGCAAATGATGGATAAACTGTTTTAGGTGGAGAAATATTTGTAAAGGATATTTTGTTTTTAAACTGCTTTAAGCAATGCCTCTGAATTAAAGTGAGTTTTCTGTATTTGCACTTGGTTTCATAATAATGAGCTTCATATTTGTTTATTACATCAAAATAATTTCATTGCTATTTGATTAAAAAAGTATTTTGTTTTAGAAGCTCACATTCTAAGAATCTAGTCCTATGTATGTGGTCAAAGTCTATACTGCTGGTTGCTGTTATTACTTTCTAATTAACTTTTGCAATTCACTTTTTGTGTCTCTTCTGAGGAGGAACATGAAAAAAATATTTTCTTTGAATATTTGGATAGCAAGCCAAGAAATACAGGTTAAAACTTTTAATGCTGTTCTGTCCTCTTAAAATACAGCCGTTGTCCTTTCCTTATGCTTCCCCTATAATGTTTTTGTCAGGTTAGTAAATCATATCCACATTATAAGCCTTGTGTTCTGTGCAGTAAATTGTCAATAAAGAAATGTTTTGAGACCAACCATTCTTTATTGTTCATTTTGTCCCCCAGCCTGCAGTACTGTGCTGAAGGTGTTCAGCTAAATTGGGTCTGTTGCTGAGCAATGATTTCTCAGTTTAAATAAGAATAGGTACAGGAGAAGTTTCAACATGACTCTTTTTTACTGTAATTTCCATGAGATGCCTTATCAGTAAGTACCACAGCAACTGTTAAGAGTCTCATGGGTTTAACTTCTGAAATGTTTTTGCTTCCATTCATAAACACGGAAAAAAAGTGAAAGGTTTATACTAGCCCAAGTCTGATGATTGTTTGGATAAGATAGTTTTAATTTGTTGGAACTTTAGCTGTTAAATGTCTCTGGAATAGTTGTTTGAGATGTAGTATCAACATACTGACTGTTATTTACATGATGTTGTTCTAAGGACGTTGTCCTCAGTTGTTCTAATTTCATCTAACCCGTCTGTTTTCAATGTATACATTGGTCATCTGCTTTCCGAGCTATGCATTTGAGGTATAATAACATAGAAAAGCTGCATAAACTTTGCACATCCCTGGAGGAATTGCCCAAGTATGGCAGTGCCACGGACATCTTCAGTAATTCCTATATTATTTTTCTGACACGTAAACTTAGTTATTAAATAGGAGTTTATTGAAAAGTGTGCCCCATGCCTGGTCATTCTAAAATGTATTACATAGTGTTTCTAAAGAACTCTGTGGCTTTTAACTTGATTGGCACTAACATAAGCCACAGCTTTATGGGTGGCCAAAATAAATGAAATACATTATAAAACATCTGTTTCGAGTTTTGTATTTTTCCCCTTTTAAATGGGTGGAAAAATCTTAGTGGTTCTCAAATATTTTAGTCTTTAAGTCATAAGATAGAATTAAACTATAAGTGCAGGCTGTAACAGGAAATAGATTTGCTTGCCCTGGAAAGTGAAAAAGAAAAGCAATTTGGTCTGTTTCTGATGGCAGCTGCAGTTTATGTCTTTAGAGAAAGCAGATTTTTCAAGTTCAAGGTAGGACTCTTGCTTCTTGATTGCCAGTCTATCTGAAACTGCCCGTGTGAAGTTGGTTGGCATATGCAGACATAAAAAGAAAAAGAGGTCTACACCCATGCATTCTTAATCAAAGTCTATTTTTACAGTTAACTAAGGAATAGTACAGACCATGAACATGTACCTGCCTGTGTGAATAACTCTTTTTTCCTGCCTGAGCAGAAGCAAAGTCAGTGGTTTAAAAAGGGAGAAAAATGTTTGAGAAGTTATGAGCAAAATATCTTTCTCTGTCAGAATTTCTCCAGACATTTAAAAAAAATTCAGCTTGAAATTTTTTTAAAAAAGATAAGAATCTAACTACTGCTTACCATTGCCTGTTTATTACACACAACGTTATTAAAATACTATATTTTTAATTCATCTCTTTCTTGCTTTCATATATGCACAATTTTGTACCTCAGTGGAAATTAGCATAAATAAGAGCAGAAGTCAGTGAATTAAAATCTAAAAGCAGTGCCTCCAACATCAGAAATGCTCTTGCATAAATACGCAGTGTGCCTGAAAAAGAGATCTCCTACTATCTGTGGTAGTTAAATATGTTGCTGTATTTTCAGTGTGACTGAGTCTCAGGAGCACAGACTATGGCAAGGGGCTGCCCAGTATCAAATATTAGTAGTTGTAATTGTGTCCACTGTGTATTGAAAATACTTTCTGTATTTATATGCAAGTGATTTTTAGTGGTTGCCATTAAAACTTTCTGTTCTTGGCTTAGATAAGTATTTCAAATTCCCTCAGTATTAGCAGTATGTCTTATAAAAATATGGGAAATATTGCAAATATTTAGGTTTCACGGTCTGAAACAAAGTTGAAAAACTTTTATGGACCAAGGTCTTCTTTTTCTTAAAAGTTTGTAGAAGTTTTTCCTTCCCCTTCCCTTGATGAACTGCATGTGTAGATCTGATGGATTTTATCATGGATCTGAGCTGCTACTTCTGGCTGACAGTTTGTGGGTCTTATTGGAGGCACAGCTGGTGCTACTGGGAATTTGAGAAGTATAGCTGATGTCTTTCATTTGTACTTTAGCATGGGACTTGATGTGAGCACTGGGCTCTCTCACCTAGAAGCACCTCATTCTCAGCAGCAGTCAGCACTGGGTTTGGGGCCGGCAGAGCTTAATGTAAAGATCAAGGTTTTTTTTGCGTTATGAGTTCAGATCCATACTTTTTGAAGTGTCAAAGGTTTCCCAGGTTAGTTCAGCAGGAGTTTAAGGCTGTCTTCATATTAATGGGTACACTTGGCACCTTACAGAACAGACCTCCTGCCTGAACACTGGGTGAACTAAGCACCTTTCTTTGTTCTGACTGAACGTTGGGTCACAGTGGTGGTGATAGAAGGCTTCCACATACATTCCCTTGCATCGCCTGTGCTTCAGCTAAAAGATCATGCTAGCCTGTGTCAAACAGTAATCATGATACGATTTATGGCTGGAATTTTGACCTATGAATTGTCACTTTGCAAGAATCTCAGATGATGAAGAGGACCTGTCAGGGCAGTAATGGAGTATGGCCTGGACCCATGGAGGATGCTGGAAGCCGGCATACTTTAATCAATTTAGCTTTCTCTGTTCATCCTCTTGTCCCACCCTTGTTTCAAAAACATAAATTATTATCTTAACCGAGCAGTTTCCAGTTGCAATGTAAGCTTGTGGATTAAGTAATAAAGGCAGAAGAATTATAGTAATAAATATCAGAGTGTTTCATTGCCAAAAGCAGTAAAGCATCACAAAAGCCAAGTGAAATACCAACTTCTGTCTACTTTTCTACACACAGCTGTAACTCTTCCTCTCTCACAGTATATATTAATGATATAGCTACATAATTAAGTTGTGTATATCACATATCTCACCACCTGTACCAAGAGTTGCTCTGGTCTTTCAAAGGAAAAGAGTTTCTGAATGTTTCAGACTTGGGCCTGTATTGCCAAAATACGTTCGTCTGTAGTCTTAACGGTATTTGCAAGTGGGGGATGAAGTCTGGCATGTATAAAGAAATCAAAGGGTTTTGGTCTCGCAACTCTCACAGGCTTCCAGACATGGTCCCTTTTTTCTTATGCATATTTTCCTCCTTTAAGTCTTCTACCTCGCACCATCCTCTAGTACCTCTCTATTAAGTGAGGAACAGTTCAGAAGTCACATGAACGGCTTTGATATTATATTTTAAAAAGAGTAAACAGGAAAGATTGGTTTCTCACTTTCTCTAATTTAATTAAGAATAGACTCTTAAACTGTTCTACTCAGGGGAAGTTTTTGTTTGAGTTTATTCCTTTTTGTAATTCTGATAAAGTCTGACAGTCTGACTCAGTGTACTCATAGCTGCATAGTCATAACTATAAATCAAGTGTCGGGTCAAAGCACAGTTCCTCAAGTACTGTAGGACACCAAGACAAAATTTAGGTTAGTACTAGAAAGCAAACAAATTTGGTGTGGAATTTCTACCCTAAGAGGTCTGGAGATGAGGAAAAGGATAATATTATGTAGGTTGTGAGTTTCTAGTTGCATTTCTTTAATATATCTTGTCATCTGATTATAAAATATTTGCCTAGACTACAAAATAAGCAAGACTATGAACCTTTTAAGGAATTTGTTTAATAATTGTGGGATACGGCCTTTAGAACTGAAAAGTGCTGTTTGTATTGCCATTATCCTTTTGTTAAATAAAGACAGAATTTTAGGGAAGAGAGAACACATTGCAAAAAAGGGTTACTGATCTCTTGGACAAGCTTCTACAAACAGAGCTCTCTCAAAATTACAACAGCAATAACACTGCAGCATTTCTTTCTCTTGGTAGCTTGCTGTACCTGTTACTAAAATATACTGCTACTGCCCACTCTTATGGGCAGGAAGATAAAGTTCTCGTTTATGGCCTGGTTTTTGCAATCACACCAATGATGTTAATAGGAGATCCGCATCAAGTCTCACACTGTTCAAATAGTAGTTCTCTCTGAATACAAAATACATCATTTGAATAAGATTGATTTTTCCACTTCTGAAATCAACCTTGCCCAGATTTGCAAGCATTTATAATACCTAAGTACATACTTTACCACTCCGCCCAGCTGCAAGTGTTGATTTACGATATATGGTCATAACAAGTAATGAATGAAAGCAGTAATTAGAATAAATTAATAACACAGCAACAGCTCTGGTTTTCTAGATGTAGTAAGATTGGAAGTACACTTAACCTATGTACCAGAATAATATTCCCTTAAATGCCATTATAAATGGATGAATTGGTACAGAGATGCTAAACAATGAGCACAATATAAGAAATTAAATCCATTACTAAGACAGAATTCTTTATGAACACTAAACAAATATGAATATTATGCTATGGGGATATGGGGTACTTTCCTAAAGTTAGAAGAATTGGTCACAAAAGTGTTGGCTGGAAGAGCTGGACACTCTTATCTTCATTCAGAAATTTCTGGATGCATGCTAGTACCAATAAAAATATGTCAATTCTATTTTGTATCTCCCATTTTAATATGGGCTCATTAGAGCTTATCTGATATGCTATACTTATCAGGGACATATAATTGGCCTTTTTGTTAGAGGAGAATTGAAAAGATCTAGGACTGTAAACGTATTTAAATTTGTTGGGTTTTTAGTATATGCAAGTAAGTAGAATATAATATCACGTCTGTATCTGACAATTTTATGTTTATATAAAAGTGATGAAAAGTGAAATACTCTACTGTTAAATCATCACTGATAGGCTTGCCCTGGGTACTAAAGATGCCAACGTCTGTTCGATTTTTATGAGATTGCAGAGAAATTAGATCAACAATCTTGACAACAATGCTACATACAGAATGTTGGACTCAGCCAAAAGTGAGGTTTTCTTTTTCTTGGGAAACTCTGTGACTCCTATCACCCTGATGGGAAGAAGTGCAGAAGACCATTAATCAACGATGGATGGAGTTGATAATAGCTAGCAACAATTAAAGGTTGTACAACTATGTCTCATGGTTAGCTTCTATCTAAACACACTTCTAACTTCAACTTTCTTCTCTCCCATTTGCTCACACTAAGTTGGATAAAGATATTCCAGGTTCTGTGGTTAAATGGAGTGTTGCATTTTCCAGGGCTAGTCTTCACAGGTGTGTCCTCTCTTACTGCTACTGGTCGTATATGTATTTTGGACATGCTGCGATGTTTAGTTCCTATCCAGCCCCCCATGTTTTTGACGTGGGGTGAGCGTATGAAATGATTGTACCTGCTTTGAGAGGGGAAAACCCCCACCATCTTCCTTCCATGATATCCTTACAGACAGCGAGAGACAAGGAAAGTGTCTTTTGGAAGTAGAGATGCCAAATTCGAAAAGAAGAATTGATATTTTTTCAATTGTGGATGCAAACTGAAGAAATGAACTCTGGAACACTTTCAGGCACTCTGGATTCCACCTGTGTCCCAGTGCTAAAATAATAAGTGATAACTGCAGATTAATGACTAATAGTGAAACTCCATAACAATAATTATAAAAAGTTATAAAAAGCATAGCTATCATTGTTTTCTCAGAGGTTGCTGATTTTTCCTTTGCGTCTCCAGACAGATCTGAGTGTATGAAATAGTATAAATTCTCCTGATAACTGTGCAGCTTCCAGAGTTCTTCTGGAAAGAGAAGTAGAACAAAATCTGAATCCCACAAAAACAAATCAAAGAAATTTGAGCACAAGCATTTTTTGTTTTAGTCTCACTTTCACCGAAGAGGTAAAACTCTCAAATTTCAAATTGAAATCTCTAAAGAGAAGTAATTGGAAAGGCTTGGCTTCCTTTGATAGCACAGAGGGTCATTAAAACCTTAGGAAAGGAGGATTAACTGTAGAAGTAAAACTCTAAAAAGCATTTTCATCCAAGTTGCAGGACAGATGAAGAAAAATATGATGGTTACTTCACACATTAGCAGATATTTTGGACAGGATTTTCAACCTGCTCCAGATTTGTTTTCAAAACTCCAGTTTTCATTTGCAAACAAAAATAAGTGGCCAAGTTTTCAAGCTAGACAGAGCAATCATAATTAATCTAGTCTGATAGCACAGACTGCAAAACTATCATTAATTGTTTGAAGAAGGATGCATCTGTTGGCACCTGCCATACCTTTTAGAAAAAAAATATCTTTCTGTTGTGTAATTTCTGATCAGGGAGAAGCTTTCACAAATGTATTATTCCAGGCATTAACTAATCTATTGCAGATGTATGTCATACTTCTAGTCTGAATTAATCCAGTCTCCGCTTCCAGCTTTCAGGTCACTTTCAGTTTTTTGCTACATTTTAATCCAGTGGACTGGGGAGTCCACTGCAAAGGCTTATTCCCCCCATGAGTTTGCTCTAGACTGTGGTAAAGGCATCACCTAATCATGTCTTTGATTAAGTAAATAAACTGTGCTCCTGGCAGCTTTTACTACGAAGCATGATTGCCAGTGCTCTCACCTCTCTCCTGACTTGTCTTTGAGCTGTCTCTGGTTTCACAACAGGCTTCCTGATCTGTGCGTGCCACATGTGCAGCCTTGGAGCAGTTGCAGCCCCATGCAGAGGTAATAAATGTCCTGGCTTACACTAACGAAACCTGTGTGTATGTCCAGGGTTACACCGACTCCTTCAACCACATTGCTGCACTGGGAGTTCCTGTTCTGCCCTGTCAGGGTTCCCATCTGCTTAGCGGCAGACCCCGCCTCTCCGAAAAGTTCCTGTGAGGAAGTGTTGCTTTCTTTATTCCCAGAGTTAGGACTTTATTGCTATCTGTGTTAAAAAATACATTGATCTGTAGCAGTGACCTGTTCTCTGCACCAGTTACCACACTACCTTTTCTTCTGTCATTGCTAAATCTGGTCGGTAATTCTCCCAGATTGATCAACATTTGAAAAGCATAAGGCCAGGACCAGTCCCTGAGGAGCCCTCTAAACACAGCTGATCAACTGCCCTGTTTGCAATTACATTCTGAATCCTGTCAGTTAGATGCTTTTTAATCCATTTAATGTGTGCCATTTTGATTTTGTTTTTAATAAAATGTCATGCAGCACCATGTCAAATGATTTACAGAAGTCTAAGTATATTATATAAATATTGTTACAATTGTCAGCCAAATTTGTAATCCCATCCGAAAAAAGATAGCGTGTTAGTTAGACAGGATCTGTTTTCCATTAACCTGGCATTACGTTTATTTCTTTCCTTCAGATCTTTATTAATATATGTTTTATCAGCAATTTCATGCTAAGTGCCTTTCAAAAAATAGCCATAAATAGGATAATAGAAATTGCAAGAAACAAATCTCTTTAACCCCAGTCCTTGTTTAAGTCCCTATTTAGAAATTTCTGTCTGGCTGAGTGCTAAGCAAAAGTCAGAAACTCTTTTGAAAGGTTGATCTTCTTGCAAAACAGAGATCTCCCAGTTAAAATGGAAAAGTGAAGAGATAAATTATGATGAAAACAAAGCTTGTGTGGAAGAGATGGTTTCTTTTATTGGACTACCTCCAGCGGTTGAAAAACAATGGAAGTGCTTCTAGGTGCACACTGCTGTTTTGTTTCACTTATATCCTTAGATTATCACAGCTATGATCATGGTTAGTAACTCAGTGACTAGACGTTCTATGAAGCACCATTTTATTAGAAATAAAATCACATTACTTATGTCCTTTAGAAGAGGAAAACATTAAGACTTTGAAAGATGATTTCATTTCTACTAGAAAACCCATGAAGAAAAGAACCTGAATTCTTATGAAGAAGGAGTTAGAGTACTCATTGGTGCTTTCAAGTACTTCTCTCCCCATGTACTTTTCACAGAATCACAGAATAGATGAGGTTGGAAGGGATCTCTGGGTCCATCTGGTCCAACTCCCTGCTCAAGCAGGGACACCCAGAGCAGGTTGCCCAGGTCCATATCCAAGTGACTTTTGAAGATCTCCAAGGAGGAGACTCCACAACCACTCTGGGCAACCTGTGCCAGGGCTCTGTCACCCTCAGAATAAAGAAGTGCTTCCTGATGTTCAGAGGGAACCTCCTGTGTTTCAGTGGTGTCCTTTGCCTCTTGTCTTTGGATGACGGTTGGACTAGATGATCTTGAAGGTCCTTTCCAACCTTATGTTTCTGTGATTCTGTGATTCTGTGATTGTCCTGTCAATGGGCACCACTGAAAAGATCCTGGCTTCATCCCCGTTGTATCTTCCCTTCAGGTATTTATATACATTGATGAAATCTTCCCTAAACCTTCTCTTCTCTAGGCTAAAAAGTGCTAACTGTCTCAGCCTTTCCTCATAGGAGAGATGCTCCAGTCCCTCAATGATCTTTGTGGCCCTTCCTTGGACTCTCTCCAGTATGTCCAGGTCTCTTTTACACTGGGGAGCCCACAACTGGACACAGTACTCCACATGTGACTTCACCAATGCTGAGTAGAGGGGAAGGATCATTTCCCTCAACCTGCTGGTGATACTTTGCCTAATGAAGCCAAGAATACCAGTAGCCTTCTTAGCAGCAAGGGTACACTGCTGACTCATGTACAACTTGGTGTCCATCAGGACCCCCAGGTCCTTTTTTGCCAAGCTGCTTGAAAGCTGGGTGGTTTCCAGCATGTGTTAGTGCCTGGTTAGTCCTCTGAGGGGCAGGACTTTGCACTTTTCCTTATTGAACTTCTTGAGGTTTTGAGAAGTTATGAATTTCTTATGAAAACCTGCTTTTGTAGTGAATCATGTGGATACCATTCATACATCTCTTGAATTGCTTGAGTTCTTAAAAAATGGGAAAGGAAGGCCACTTGCTTATTTCTAGCTATGTGTAACAGACTCCAGAGTGAATATAAGGCATTTTGCCTTTAAAGCAAGAGAGCGATCTAAAGAACTCAGATGGCATTCAGCTCACATAACTTTAGACATAACTGATGTAAACATCTGTATCTAGTGATTTCAGGCTCCCTTTAGTGTCTGTAGAGAGGAATTTTCTCTTCTGAGGCATGATTCTTATGACCTAGTTTAAATATCTACATGGGGATGAGATTAATTGTGTCCTGAAAGTGCCAGTTTCTCTCCATTTACCACAGAGAGCTTAGGTGACTAGCTGAGATGTAGGTCTCTCAGTTATAGACATTTCCATCTGCTCAAATTAAGCCCATCCTTCAAAGCAGCAAGGATGGGATTGTTAATGCTGGTCAGGCAGTTCTTTCTCTCCTCTCCTTTTACATGTAACAGAAGGAAGACATAAAAATGTGGGAGGAGGAGCAAATTGTTGTGAAGGGTCAGCCAAGACGCCCTGGAGATGAGGCAAGAGCAAGAGCTAGCGGGACAATGAGATCATCTGATTTGTTTTCCTTTGTTTTTGTCTCGGCTCTTGCTTCTAAATTACTTAATTAATATACAAAAAATAAGCAGTGAGTAATTGAACTGAGTTGTTTGCAACATGTTTCCCTCTTGCCCAGCTGGTATATCAGCCCATTATTTCAATGATGTTCAATTGTTATATTTTATTTTAGTTGCTTTAAAATTATGGGAGATCAAATTAAGGAGAACACACTTAGGTCTGGCTCTTTTCTGAGGACTGTGCAGCTTTTGCAGCATAGGCAGGTGCTGC
>VXAL01014447.1:4105-61479 GCA_013399475.1 Chauna torquata | reverse complement strand
AAAAAAAAAAGAGAGATGGATCACATACGTTGAGTGAGATTTGACTTGCATGTCAGATAGCAAAATTTAAGTGTCTTTGAGGCAGGGGGTCTTCCTCTGAGCTTGGTGAATCAGTAAAACTAGATAACTAGGGAAATAATTCAGCTTGCCCTAAATTAGAAATCAACAGTTGTCCAGCTGAACAGTATCATAAACCTCAAAAGGGACCCAAAACTGTAGGACCATCTCAGGGGTAAACATGGCTGGAAATGCAAGAAGAAAGACTGAGCATGGGCCTAGAAGTGTAGATGTGACCCTAGATGACCTGAACTGCTTCCACTGATTCACCAGAAAATGCTGATAGAAGTAATAGAGACATTAATGCATCTTAGGGGGATATTTTGTGAGGATTAATTAACAAATATTTGTACAATGCATCCACTGTACATTTGTCATGCTTCTTTAAGTGGTAAAATTCACAAGCAATTCAAGTGTCAGGGACTGTTTAAGATAATTACCAACTTGTCAAAAGTTGTTAGAAGCTGGTTACCAGGGGATTTGTGAAGATCTAATTACCATTAGCCATCTGACTGAAACATCTAACTTGACCCTGAGATTACCCCCAGCTAGATTTAAATGTTGACATGATCTTCTAAACATATCAACTTTCACAAAAGTTTTGACATTTAAGTGAATATTTATGTCACTCCTTTTCACACAGAAAATGCAGTAGTTCTCAACTTAAAAAAGAGCTCAGAGTTAAATGTAGCCTGTAGCTTGTTGCTATGTAATAGTTTTTATGGGTATTAAGCTAAGGGAGAATGTTTGCGGTCTTCTGTTTTTACAGAAAAATCTTGTAAAGATTTCTTGACAGGCTAGCTAATAAATCATGAATGGATGCATGGCCCCTCATCAGGATGTTGTTGCACAAACCATGATGAAACAAAGGTGCAAAATACCTTTTGTGTGGTCCATAGCTGGTGGCAAACATCAACTCTAATAGAAAAGGAAAACAAACAAACAAAAAAGTAGATAGAGAAAAGAGAAAAGGATGAGTTTTTCCAACAGCTAGACAGGAAGAGAAGTGGTGGGGGTATCCCCAGATGAGCATTCTGCAGTCTTCTGTCTTCTCCAGTGCATCAGGCGTTCCCCAAATATCTTTTCCAAAGTAACTTCATAGCTTCCTTGGGACCTTCTTCATTTCCTGCCCTCCCCCCTCCCCCCGGCCTTGTTTTTTCTTGCTTGTTACACCATCAGAGCTGGCTGGAGCACTTGCTGAGCAGTCGGAGACATTGCAGAGCTGTTAAGCTTTGTGCATGTACCTTATTGGAAACAATTAAAGGCTGTCTAAATGGCTAGTTTTTACTGATATTATCTAATACACTCTGTTTCATCCCTAGCATAGGGTTACAAAACAAAATCTAGGGTTCAAGGAATGGAAAATAGGGGGAGAAAAAGCAATTCAAATGCTGGAAAACAAGAGCCAAGGCACTGCTACGGCAACCAGGGGTGTGTAGGTGGGATGTGTCAAAGGGAAAAGCTGACTGCAACCTTGCAGAAGCAATGCCCTAAGCATTATAAAGATTAAGGCGATGTGCAAGCTATAGCCAATTTTGTGTTGGGAGGAGAAGAAAAGAGAAAGTAACTGTAATAATTTTTTCCAAATGAATGACTGCACAGACTGCTTAACCCTCAAAGGACAAGGCCCTTTGGCACTGATCTTGCAATTGACTGCATAGAACAACAGCCCCTCAGCCCCTCCTCAAGACCCCAGAAGTAATACCTCATCTCTCCTTGCTAACTGTAAACAGCAATGAGTCACTTCTGGGTTTCCCTGGTTTATTCTGATCTTACTTTCAGTTTTATTATGCCTAAATTGCATCTGCTATCATGACTGTCTCTTTTTCACACATGTATAATCTCTCCACAACTTACATTTGATGCTAGTTCCTGGCTTTGCATCAAACTTATCTATGGAGCAATACTTTTCAACAGTCTCTGATCCCTCCAGTGATATTTTCGCATTGAAATACTGCCTGTTTCTTCTGCAGTGCATTTCTTTCAGTGGCTACCTCGGGACACAGCTCAAAAAATTGCTACCCTTACTGTTTCAAATCTTCTAGATCTTCTTCTAAGTTTTTTTTCCTTCTTTTCCTTCCTGTGGCTCTCAGAAGCTGACTGCTGTACCCTCCGAGACTTTGCCTTTGTATAGCTAGTTGAAGGCAATGCTGTATCAGCACAGTGTTCTATCCATGCTGTATCAATGCATTTCTTATTGAAGAAAATGATAGCAGGAAGGCCAAGATAATAACAGAGTTTGATTTTGGACTTATGCCCATTGTAGGGTGGTTTTCCATAGCTATGGTGGTGACCTTGCTGCAACTTTTCCTCATCTTTTCTCTTCAGCCCAGCCCTGGGACCGCTGTTTCTCCTTCCTCACCATTTCAGTGAGTTGTACCACTGTCTTACCCTTTGCCTTTCCCTCATCGCAGTAGTAGAGCATATCACTTCTACCCCTACCTGAGCCTCTAGTAATAAAATGCCTCACCAGCTGGAAAACAGTGTCCTATGTTTCTCATTTAATTTTTCCTAGGTTCAGCAATTTTCCCCCTCAAATAACTAAGCTCCTTTGCTGATCACTTCTTCCTGTCCATCAGGGAAGACTTAATTTTGCTCTGTTTAATCCCTTCTTCCACAGAAAAAGTTACTTTTTTCTCCTCCCTTTCTTTACCAGGTAATACCAATTCCTGGTTAAATTAAAAATAAATAAACAGGATTTTTTTTCCCACTTTCTGTAATTATTTGTTGCATCTGAAATGTTATCAGCCTAGAGCAAGAACAAACCTGCAGTACCTATCTGAAAATTCATCATCTTTTATTTATATGAAGGTCACTAGTAAGTACAGGCTTTCAGGATTAGAGATTTTAAAGATTGAGGCTCTATGTTTAGTAAATAGATGAATTAAGAGGCCATAGTGCTAAGCAGTGTGAAGAAGGTACATTTTCTTCCTGTCTTGAAGTTTTCCTACACTTTCCAACAAAGGGACATTTAGTGAGGCTGAAAGGCAGCACTCCTAAGACTGATGAAAAGAGATGTTACTGAAATCAACAGCGCATCACTGGATCTCAGTGACAAAATACTGGATGCTGAGAGTNCTCCATGCTCCAAAGCACAAACTAGATAAGTTATTATGCTGTTGTTCAGATTTCTTGCCCTTTCTTCTGAAGCAGCTGGTACTATTCTCTGCCAAACACAAGTCAATGAATAAGATGATTCATGATAGTTTTGTGTTTCGGGTTGTAATAGTAATTAGAAAAAAAAGATATTGTAAGAGCAGTGCTGAAATTTAATGCCTCAGGAAAGGCCTTATGGAATTAAGGTTTGGACACAGGAGCAAAGTATTTCTGGCCTCCATTTCTCCAAGGGAATTTTTAACTTCTGGTATGTTTGGCTTCAGTTTATCTTTCTGTTCCTCCTGTTTAGGTGTCTGGCAGAGGAATTCTGAGATTTGCTTATCTGCCATAACCATAACTGATCAAAAATACAGTCCCAACCATGTAAGAAAAATATTGTATCAGTAGAAATATACTGGAACATGAATGAAATGTAAGTGCTAGTGTACATGACTTCAGAGTGCATGCAGGCTGAAATTGCATTGAATATTGGCTTGATGCCCCTGAGGAGCTAATTGCAAGTGCATTAAAGTAAAAACAACCCAAAAAAGATGTGTTTCTAGCTGGAAAAGAAGTGGAATTTGCCTTAGGAAAAACAGTTCTTCATGTGTCAATCATCCAAACAGTTACAATCTGAGTGATGTTGTTTAGAAGTCACTTTATGTTTCCTTGCTGTTGCTGACAGTCAGGTTTTGCTCAGGCTGTTGTGCAATACTTGTTTTCTTAGACATGTTGATGCGTGGTTATGTTGTGAGATAGAAGCAGTTACGGCCTGAAGGTAGACCGGTACTTTGCCTGTGATTTTACAGTACATCTACGCACCTGGCTTTTTACTGGGGGTTATTCTGGAATATTAAATGTAAGGAATACATGGAGATCTGAATCACTAACATTCTTTCCGTGTGTAACTTTTTCTTGCTGAGACTTCAGGCAACTGTGCTTCTCACACTGCATATAAGAACTGTAGGGAAAGAGGCTCTGGCTTAGTAGCTGAGCTTCAGTTACTTGAGTAAACTTATGTTTTCTTGGTTTCCCCAAGACTTGAGTTGTTCTTTCTGTCTGGAACACCCATCTGAAGGAGGAAAAGGAGGAGATATCTGTTAAAGTACTTTTATGATTGCCTAGAGATCATTACAAGAACCCCTCTGTCAGTGCACCCTTGATAAGTTTGTCCATCCTTGTTCACTGGCTTTGTAACTTGCATAATTTATTATTCCTTTTGATCTTTGTTCATTACAGTGGTTGATTTTTCTGAGTTACTCCAGTACTGGTTTAACCACTGGTATGAATTTCACACCACGTCTTAGAACATGATAATTAAATAAGCAAAATGTGCGGATGACATTAAAACACCAAAAATCTGAGGAAGGTGGAGGAGAAAAAATCCCCAAACCTGCTGTCTTTCATTGTACAGTTCCATGTAAGCATTTTAGGCAAAAAAGCCCTCCTCAAAACATTTATTTAAAAATGGCTGAAAACATTCATGGTAGAAACAGAAAATAGAAAGGATTTAAAACACAAAAGTGCAAAAACCTGCTCCACAAAAACAGAGGTAGGTTTGGTGATTAAACGGGATTACATTACATTTAAGAAATCATACTCATTAAAATTGTCTTCTGCCACATTCCCAAATCTTCCAAATGTCTTCCAGACCTTTGCTGTCTGTCAATGGAAGCTTTTAAAATTCCTGTGTGTAGCGTTGGTTGAGCACACCCATGCACACATACACCAGAAGAGGTATTACAGTATTGTGGCCAAAACGTTGAACTGAGGGCCACAATACCTTTCCTCAAGGGTTAACTCATTTGCTGCTTTCCCATGAGATCACTAGGGTTACTTTGACTTAAATTTCTACATCTAGAAAATGTCTTTCCAAAAAAGAGAGCTGGGACTGTGCAGATCCTTATAGTCTTCAAATAAATTGCCTTTGTTCTTAAATTAATATAGATGGTGCCAGCTGTAATTAACGTAATATTTCTGTCAACGGAGAAGAACATCAGGATCAGTCAAACGGCACAGAGAATTAAAGTAAACATAAATCTTTCACAGAGGAATTGCATGTGTTTTTGAGTCTTACATTACCTTTCCTGGACCTTGTTCTGTCAGGAAGATATGTATCCTTACTTAGCCCAGCAATAATTATTTCTTATTTATTTATTTATTTATTCTGTAGTGATCTAATCCCAGGACACCTTCTATCACCTTTTATCTGTGAAAACACCTTTCACATGGTGGCTAACCAGAAAAAATACACCATGTAAAAATGAAACCCAAGTGGTTAATACAGAGAACAGCTGTGGGTCTTTTCAGTTGGAGAGTTTATTTGGAGGCAGCATTTATCCATGCGGATGGTTGAGATGGGTTATGAAAATACATTAACATACTTACTGCAAGACATGACAGTATTAGAAAATGTTCGTTACTCACCTGGAAGAAGAAGAAAACTTGGATGGAATCAAAGTCTTAAACAGCTATGGTGAATAATGAACTATACAGGTCATCTCTAGAAAATGTTGATAGCAATTGTCTGTGAAGAGAGATTAAATCTCTCTGTGCTAACCCATTTGATAGATAAACTCCAGTAGAAACCTGATTGGGAACCTCTAGCAATAAGAGCTTAGTTTTTATTCAATGGGAAAAATACCAATTGTTCCTCAAGTCTGAATCCTAGGTCATTATAGATTTATGAAGAAGTGCTCATGAAATTAAAATAAGTTCTTCACCGAGATTTCAAAATGTACTGTTTCTATACGTAAGGAAAGAAATGCTCTAAAAGCATTAACAATAATTTAATGTAGAATTAAAACATCTTTTAGCGACTACTTGGGTTAGATCTTCATCCTTTCTGTGTCTACTGCACATAAAAATGCCACAGATGTTATAGAGCCCTCAAGGCTTTTTTTCCAGCTTTTAGAAGATTGCCAAAACCTTTGCAGAAGACAACTGTAACTGCAAACTCTGTGGAAAAACAACCCACAGCTCTGCAAAATTTTCCAATAGCACTTGGTGGCTGCTGTATTCTCCAAAGCCCAAGGCTGTTACCTACACCAGGCTCTTTCCAGTTCTTTGAGTAGCCTAGGACCAAAAAGACACAAATATAAATGAAATTGCTTTATTGCCCTGCTGCTCCTAGGTTTCAGCTTCTAGCTTTTACCACTTAGAAAATTGCCAGAAGTCCCTGTAATATGTAATTTGCAATACTTTTCTTTACTTCTTTTTCATACTGTTTTGCCCACAATATTAGATAGAACAAATTGTTGATTTAAGCCATGAATATTACTCTAACATGCTTTCTTTTTTTCTTTATTTGGATTGCAACTTATTACATCACCATTTATATATATATATACTGCTTCACATAATTAATTTCACCATATGTGACCATAACGCAAACAGAAAAGGAACGAAGGCAGCTACATACTGTATTCAGAACTGACCGTGTCTTCTCAGCAGAAGGGATTCGTTCAAGTTCTTTCTGTTTCAAAAGCCTGTGATTTCAAGGTTTATTCACAATAGATATTCACACCAACATACCTACTTGTTATGCAGAGTGTGTGTAATTCCACGTTCCTAATCCAGAGAACAGAAGCAGTGGGGATTTATAAGCAAAGTTGACTTGGTAAGAATGATACTTTCTAACTCAAGAAAGCTGTTACTTTGATATATTCTGAATCACAGCTGCTCACTTCAGTGGTGAAAATCCATTTTTCATTGCTTTTTGCTCCTGTTAGACCTGCTGAGCCAACACAGCAAAATGAGAGTGAGGAGACACCTCTGTCCCATTTTGCACATCGTCAACTGAATTGTCTCCTATGGCAAGTTCCCGCTGAAAACAATGGGAGTCCTGGATGTGTCACAGAGGCATAATCTGAAGTTTGTGGGATTGCTCTGGTGTTGCACTGAAGACCTGAGGCAGCCAGCACATTTATTAATGTTTTTGAGTCTCAGAGGCCTGAGTTAGGGACAGAGGCACATGGAAAGTGCATTTCCTCTTAGCAAAAGGAGAACGTCTGCTCCAGAGTCACAGAATAATATGACGATACCCTACGATACCATTTTGTGCAGTCACTTTTCATAATTTTTTCTATATTTTGAAGACCACAGTTTCTTCCTTTTTACAAATAAAAATATCTTAGTGGTTTGCTCCACTTTTTAGGTAGTATTATGTTCTGAAATTTACTTTTAAAGGTTTACATCATAACTCATACAAGATGTTTTAGCTAGATATGTAAATCAATGGTGATAACCATCAATTCCGCATAACAGAATTAGGGATGATGAATATTAGTAGCAAGATTCATACATGATTTTGCATGTGTACCTAGTATTTATGCCAAACTGAATCTTCCTTACAATAACTAATTACATTTGTAAGGTAAGCAACATTTTAAATAGTCTATTGTTTAAATTGGTAGCTGTAGGCTAGGCTGAAAGGTAACTCCGTTTAACTAATTGCTGCTATGACTCAGACGTTGTAACAGATAGACAATTAGGTTTGGTTTTCTTTCAAACCCATTTCCAGCTCTGACTTTCTTTATCAGACAGTGTAAAGAAGAGGAAGGAATAATTTTTGTTTGAACAGTACCATCCAGAGAATAAAGAGCCTGTGGTGGTTTTACCCTGATGGGCAGCTGAACTCCACCACACCACTCTTTTACTCCCCCTCCTCAAAGGAAGAGGGGGAAAAAACACAGTGGAAAAGGGCTCAAGGGTTGAGATAAGGATGGGGAGATTGCTCACCAATTACTGTCATGGGCAAAACAGACTCAGCATAAGGGAGATTAATGCAATTTATTGCTTTTCAATAACAGAGTAGAGCAATGAGAGCTAAAAGCAAACTAAAACCACCTTCCCCCCCACCCTCTCCTACCTCCCCCCTGAGTGGCACAGGGAAACGGGAAATGGGGGCTACGGTCAGCCCATATCGCTGCGTCTCTGCTGTTCCTTTGTGGTCACTCTGCCCCTGCTCCAGCGTGGGGTCCCTCCCACNTTGCACAGCAGGTTTTCCCTTTCTTCACCCTGCTCTCCCAGAGGCACCACCAGCGTCACTCACGGGCTCAGCTCTGGCCAGCAGCGGGTCCCTTTTGGAGCCGGCTGGAGCTGGCTTTTGTTTGACATGGGGCAGCTCTTGGGCTCTGCTCACAGAGGCCACCCCTGCAGCCCCCCCTCTGCCAAAACTCTGCCATGTACACCCAATACAGAACCTAAGAAAAAGAAAACTTCTACATGCAGAAATTTTCACATCCATTAAAATGTCTGCAATTATAGAATGTAGGACTACTCAACAGTAATATGCAGATTTATCAGTATTTCTTAAAGCAGATCCAATCAGCAGCTTACTATCTTAACTCTCGGCTGTTATTTTTTTCATTATATTTCTACCAGAATTGTTTTAAACTTTAAAAATTGATTTTTTTAAAAAAATCTGTCGGTATTTTACTTCCCAAGCCCCAAACTTTTTAAAAATCTTATTGTTCAGCCTAAAATGGTGCTCAGAACAGTAGAATCACCTTCATAAGCTTATTCTTTTTCTCATCTGGTTTACAATTTATACTAACTTTTGATTCTGCAAATTCAATTTGAATTCTGAAACTCAGTTTGAATTTGCAGTCGCCTTCTCTTTACCATTGAAAGAGATTTGATGAGTTGGAACTTATCAGTCCTTTAATGACAAAAGGCAGCTCACTGTCCCAGGGACACTGTCACTGCATTCAGCTGTACTAGCAATGGCAACATTTCCTATCAATCAACTCAGCAGGATTGCTAGGAGGAGATATATTGAAGAAAAATATTATTTTCATCATATTTTGAGTTCATTTTACCCTAATTACACTTTCCATACAAGTATAGAAGTGTAGACTGATTGGACTTCTCACTTAGATCTCTAAAGGTAGGTTGAATTAATTAGGCTTCTTATCAAATCTCAAGGTAAACAATACCTTTCCTTCTCTGAACCAAGACCAGTCACTGGAAGGTTCTCACTCTCTGTCAATAAGGCAAGTTTGTTAGCTCCCACAGTTAAGGCATTTAAACTGATTCAGGCACCACCATCTCAGTGAAATGGTGTACTGGTGCCTGCAGCAGCTGTTTATTTCTTTATTTTTTTATTTATGTTCTTGTGGAAAGATGGAGCATCAGTCTACATTATATACTATGTGGCAAAAAGGAAGCTTCTAAACAGTAGCTGAACAAGAATCTTGAAAAACGGCATCTCTAGGGAAGAGAATTTACAGGATATACAACTTTTTTCTTCTGCCTGTGATGTTTTGCTGCTACTACAGATGAAATTTGAAAAGTACTTTGCTTATTAGGACAAGCTGATGAAAAAAGTGCAGGTTCATTTTGTACAAATGATTCTCTATGTTTTTTGCAAGAAATGGATGGCTATCCTCGTGTCTTTTCATTTTGCAAGTGATTTAACATGTTACATCCTTCAAAAGGGGAACAGGAGATGGTACCTTTCTGCAAATTAACTTCTTTAAAGATAACATACTTTTTCAGATACTTTGTCCACCTAAATAAGATAATAAAATGGAATAACTGGTAACTGAATTCCTGATTAAGGGTTACTCTTTTTTTCCCATCTGTGCTGTGGCTGGATGTAAGATTTTGACACTCTAAAGAGATTGGCACCTGTTCTACTACAACTGTTACTCTTAATGTTAGTGTTCTTATTGCTGTTTTATTAACATTGCTGTATTACTATTATGCTTTAGTACTTTTAAATACTCAACTTTCTAGAAAGAAAAAAGAAGCACACTCTAATTTACTTGATCTTTCAGCTTAAGTCATGCTAGCTTTAATGAGAATCAACACTTTAGGTATCTTAAGTAATATATCTCTTAATTGCTTGTCATTAATATAGCCACTATAAGATTTTAGGATTCTTCCTGGAACCTGCATGTATTAGGATATACATGAATCCAAATAATGTACCTCAGCAACTTGGATTTGGTTTGAAACCAGAATGTCAGTCATTCACTAAAATATAAACCTAAGAACAGATGCATATGAATGTTAATCATCGGAGGAAGACTTAAGGAAAAACTCTTCAGTTTGTAGAAAAGTAGAAGAACGTGGAAGATGTTTGGGCTTTATAGAAGCTATCTTTTTTATTGGAATCTACGTTCATAGAATCATAGAATGGTTGGGGTTGGAAGGGACCTTGAAGATCATCTAGTCCCACATCCCTGCCATAGGCAAGGACACCTTCCACTAGATCAGGTTGCTCAAAGCCCCATCCAACCTGGCCTTGAACACTTCTGGGGATGGGGCATCCACAGCCTCTCTGGACAACCTGTTTCAGTATCTAGTCACCTTCACAGTAAAGAATTTCTTCCTAATGTCTCATCCAAATCTACTCTCTCTTAGTTTAAAACCATTACCCCTTGTTCTGTCACTACAGGCTCTAGTGAAAAGTCCCTCCTCATCTTTCTTGCAAGCCCTCTTTAAGTATTGAAAGGCTGCAATAAGGTCTCCCTGGAGCCTTCTCTTCTCCAGGTTAAACAACCCTAATTCTCTCAGCTTCTTTTCACAGGAGCAGTGCTCCAGCCCTCTGATAATCTTGGTGGCCCTCCTCTGGACTCGCTCCAACAGGTCCATGTCCTTCTTATGCTGGGGGTCCCAGAGCTGAACACAGTACTGCAGGTGGGGTCTCAGGAGAGCGGAGCAGAGAGGCAGAATCACCTCACTTGACCTGCTGGCCATGCTGCTTTTGATGCAAGCCCAGGATATGGTTGGCTTTCTGGGCTGCAAGTGTATACTGCTGGCTCATATTCAGTTTTTCATCCACCCATGCCCCCAAGTCATTCTCTGTGTGACTTCTCTCCATCCATTCATCCCCCAGTCTGTACTGATGTTTGGGATTGCCCTGACCCAGGTGCAAGACCTTGCACTTGGCCTTGTTGAAGTTCATGAGGTATAGGAACTGCACGTGTACTAAGCCAGCAGGGTAATCTCTTCTTCACTAGAGGTACAACTTTCATTTGGGACCTGTCATGGTTTTGGAGATGAGTCCTGTAGTGCACAGAGGAAAAAAAGAAATAAGAAAAGACATAGCAACAAGCTAATGGAGAAAAAGTGAAGGTGGCACCAATCTACCTGCAGGACTCGCTGCTCCATGGCTCTGCCATGTGAGGTATGTGGACGGTGGTCCAGCTCACACCACCACTTGAATGCTCTGCCTCTGACTGCACATACAGCTGGACTGTTCTTGAAGCAGTTCCTAAATGGTTGCAGTTTTCATCCAAATGTTTAAGGAAAACATAGTTTGCATTTGCATGCTGTAAGCTGCCACAGGCTTGGAGTCACTGAAAACGAAACCCCACATCCTGTGTAGTGGGGTTGGGAGAGATGGAATCCTACCTGTAAATCAGAACTTGTGAGTTTGGATGTTTTTGTTGTTGTTGTTGTTGTCATTGTTTTATTTTGCAAAGCAAAGTATCCTAGAAATAAAATATATTTTTTCTAAGTGATTTTAGCATACTAAGTATGGGTCTTAAGAAAAGATAAAGAAGACTATATTCCAGAGCTTGAACTTTTGTTATCACCTCTGAAGCCCCACCCTTGCACATATAATTGAAATAGTTGTCATTATCAGATATCATCTCCATGGTAAAAATAGCCTGGTTGTTTTCCTTTCACAGAGACAACGTCTATTAAATGAACTAAACCTAAATAAGTGAAGTGATATCCAACTTATAAACGATATCATCCAGTTGTGCTTGTCCTGTGCAGAAGTATTTTTTATAGAAGGCATTTGCTCTTACGTATTTTTGTGCATTATAAAAGTCAGCTTTTGCTGCTGGGTCCACAGCGTGCATTTCAGAAAGCAGATGAACAGAAAAGATATTTTTTTCTCCTTCATGTCTTCAGGTTGGGTTCTACAGTGTGCTCCCACCTTTAAACTGCATAAGTGCCAAAGTTGTTCTTGCTTGTTACACTGAGGCTAGTGTCACTGGGTTAAACCTTTCCAGTGATTTGCCTCCAGTAACTCACATAACTGCAGGCAAAACCTGGGAACAGCTTTTCTGCTTTGTTTTGTTTCCCTTTGTACTTACCCCTCCAAGTAACAGTAGGGAAAAGAGGGATACTATTCAGCAGTCATGCAGGGAAAGCTACTGTCCTCCCACAGTAATGATGAGTTAGTTCAAACCGTTCAAGTTCTAAGTTACAGAATTGTGGTTGCAGGCATTTTATTATTAATGCTGTTGTCCACAAAGATCACAGGTTCAACAGTCTACATTTGTACTGTATTTGTTCACCTTGTCTAAGCTTGGGTTCGTGTGCTGCAACACAGAGCTCCAAGTGATGGCATCCACAGTGACTCCAGAGGTGGGATTTAACTTCAGAGGTCACTGTTCTGCCTATAGATTTCTCTCCCTGGCAAGTGAGCTTTCTCCAGCCTTGGGACACTATTACCCAACAGATAGCCATGTCATGTTCAAGAGCACGTTAAGGAGCCATGTTTAGCAGCAAACTCAAGCTCTGAGGTAACTGAATATATTGACACGGTATATGAGTATTGTAGAAGATCCTGGTGGTTTGTCCAGAAAACAGAGGAATGAAATCAGACGTTGCCACTCAATGAAAAAAAGTGAGAGAATTACTTTGAACTTTAGATGGAGCAACTGGTGTGCATTGACCTCTCCAAAAGTGAAGCCATGAGCAGTGTGTCAGGAATATGTCTTTTCATGTGGGTACCAGTGCTCCAGGTGTTTATGCGAAGATGAAAAACTTCCTGGAGAATTTTCTTTTCCTTTTAAGAAAGGGCTGGGGGGACAATCACCTCAAATTTCTCTGTCCTGTAGTAATTTTTTGAAAAAAATCTACTGTGGATCCTTTCCTCCCAGCACATGACAATTATCTGTCAGCTGAAGAGGTTTTCTTTCCTTGACAGCTAGAACAAGGCATCCTGAGCCTGCAGTGTGTACTTACCTCTGGGGCAGGATTTGGGGCTTGCTGTTGTATGAACTGTGAAAGTGTTACTGAGCACCGCGTATCTGGAAAGCCTTCATCTAACTGGTAGGGCATTGCTGAGCCTTGGAGAAGACAGAGGAGGATTTGGATTGATTTTCATTCTAGGTTTACCAGATGGTCAAGTCTGTGTAGCGACAGCTATCAAATAGCAAAATGGAGCTCCTGTAATAGTCCCCTTTTTTTTTTATTTTTTTAAATTTTATTTAGAAAAGGTTAAGCAATCCCTTTTAGTTGGATAAACTGCAAAGAAGGTTTTGAAGTTTGTGGAATTATAACCATATGTTGACAACAGTGAGAGTCCCGAGGCCTTACATACTGAGTTAAAGGAGGAAACAGCCTGACTGTAGCATTTTGCACCATCAGTCCATAGGACTGTTCTTTTTCTGCAAATAATATATTGTTTTCCTTTCCTCCTCTCCTGGTCTTTTGTGCTGTTTCTTTTTCTCTTGGGCTCTAACCAAATTTCCCTTTGGCTGGAATTGTAGTGCTTTTTATAAAATAAAGGAAGGTGAATGGCTGAAATTAACGGCTTTCATAAACACAGACAGAGACAGGTTGAAGGAATACGAATTTACTTCCAGAGATGTGTTGCTTGGCAGCCTGGAGATGACATTAGAGATGGTGGAATGCAATCTTTATAGTGTAATATTGCTAAGGGTACTGCTTAGTGCATTGGGAACTGGGATGTGCAGCGCAGCAGATACTACTGCCTTACTGTGGTAGGAGCTGGGAAAGGGAGTCAGTGTTTAAGTCAGATCCCCAGTGTGTGTCAATGTTAGCAGTGACAATTTACTCAGAGGATTTGTTGTCCATCTGCCTCATTACTTAATGAGGAGATGCAGAAAATGATACTTGGACACCAAGATGGATTTTTAAAATGGAATTTTGCAAATATATTACCTCTTACCTTTAACATGGTGGCAAAATAAGCCCAACTATCTGGCAACTTGTTTAAACTTGTTCCTCAGTTTCCTATCCCCTCCACGAAAAGGATGAAGATCGCCATTCAGTTTTTATGTCTGTGCAGGTTTCATGTTTCTCTTTTTTTCCCTCCCCAAGGCTCTATTACTTGTGTCCTGGCTGCATCTATACTTATAGGTGTTGGCTTCTCCCAGTCTTACACACTGGACATCGACTGCGACTGGACAACTTTTCAGCCCTTTTTCTGCTGCTTCTTAATTTAATGTCAGGCCACCGAGAGGCTGTTGGAGGCTGAAAACATTAAACAAGTCCCAGCTCATGAGACACCTTGTCAACCCTGTTCTGGAGAGAGAAATTTCTCATCCCAAAGCCAGTGAATTAGTCAGATCAACTGCATTTGGGCAGCACATTTCAAACTTTCTCTCCATGGTATGGCAGAGGCTGTGGTCAAATGGCAATGGTACAATGTCAGGACTTCATGAGGAAGATCAGGCCCTGGATATATGCATATGAAGTGATGAGAAGTGGAAGAATGAAATGAAATGAGACACCTGTCAGTATTACATCCATGGCCTCAGCTACTCAGACTCTTAATCTCAGTAGTTATAGCAAGCAAGCAAACAAAGAGACCTTAATCTCTTTATTTGGGCTTAAATTTATAGGTGTGTATCATTCTCTCTCTTGCCGCAGGGAACAGAGAGACAGTGTGCAAAAGACACAAAGGACAGGCTGCGTCCGTAACCTCTCTGCTTCCACAGCCTCCTGGCTTTCTGCCTCAAAAAGAGAAGAGCCCGGGGGTGACTTCCAAAACCTTTGGCTTTCCAATCCCTACCATATTTTGGCAGTGACATAGTGTGGAGCTGCCAGCACTACTTTATTGAGTGTCACCATAGCAGGGAAGCGCCAACAGCAGGAGTGCTGAGCCCTGCGCTGCTGAGGAAACAGAGAGGGGTTGTGGGAAATAAGGTACCAGTGCGGTGTGCTATCAGCTGAAGTATCTGCTTTTTCTGGCAAGAGTCAAAATATTGACTTTGGCAGCTATGAAGTCATTGGACCTAATTTTCTGTTGCACTGAACCTTGCATAGATGTTTACCCAGCAGTGAATGGATGTTAAACTTTACTGTTGGATGCAAAGCCACTTGGCTCTCACTCTACGCGGGTGTAAATAATTACGCCCGATGTAAGGCAACAAAGAACTAAAAGTGTGGTTCTTTTTTCAATACAAGAATAATAACCTGCTCAGGGCACGCTATGACTCATGCTCAGTGAAATCACTGGTGCTGGCTACCTGGTCATTTGGAGCTAAATTTGATTTTACACCTGCACTTAAGGAAATGTGGTAAAATTGCTAGTGATTAAGTAAAATCAAAAGACACAATGAAAACCTTATTGTAAGCCTTCGTCATCTTCTCTTTTGCCTTGTTTTTGGCTTGCTCTTTTCACAAAGCATAAAGTGACAAACTGGGCTTGGTTTAGTGTTAAAAATCAGCCTGTGTGGTTTCCCAGGCCGGAGCATCAATGTCAGCCTTTCACCTGTTTATATAGCAGGACATAGACATCTCCACAACAACCAATACAGGGGTCATCTCCATACGTTCTGAGTTACTTTCCAATATATCAGTATATTTTTGCTCTACCAATCTTTGAGGCAGGTGGACTTCCATTTTAGCATGTCTTTTTCTCTTGCATGTCTGGTGAACTGTGTTTTCCATTCTATAAATACATGTTGCAATAGCTGACAGTGCCACATTTAAGAAAACTTAACCATCTTCAGTCTTTTATTCTACCAAAGTATGGTGAGAGCTTTTATTAAATGCAAATCAGCCTGAAGTTCAGGGACACCACAGGTTTGGGTTTTGAGCATTTTACTTAAAGATGCCTTGATCATATCAGGTTTTATCAGTCTTAGTGAGCAGAGATTTCAGAGTGAGTGCTAACGGCATTTTTCATCATGTGTCAATCAATGTTGTCAAATGCTGCTCTGAAACTTATCATTACTGAGAATTCAGTTATTATTGTAGAGCATGATTTTAACCCTTAGGCATTACATTGGGAATGATGTAATATTACTCTTTCCTGCATTACTACATACAGTTAAACAGCTGTGTGTCTCTTACCACCCATTCCTGGTGTATTAACATCACCTACATCTACACTCATATCATCTGTTGTTGTTGTTGTTTTCTTTCCATTCCCATTGTAGCAGAACAGTTGGAAAAGAACCTATTGCAAGAGAATCCTACTTGACTCTCTATCCAGCTGAAACAACTGCGTTTTTTAATCTGTAGCTCAGACTGCTGTGTGTTGACTGATGTTCAGGTTATTTAGATGATCTGGAGTTCTGGTGCCTTCATATCTCACTAATATTTTGCGATCTACTGCCTTGGTGATATCATAGTTTTTTCTTTTCTTTTTCCTTTCCTTTCCTTTCCTTTTCTTTCCTTTCCTTTCCTTTCCTTTTCTTTCCTTTTCTTTCCTTTCCTTTCCTTTCCTTTTCTTTCCTTTTCTTTCCTTTCCTTTCCTTTCCTTTTCTTTCCTTTTCTTTCCTTTCCTTTCCTTTCCTTTTCTTTCCTTTTCTTTCCTTTCCTTTCCTTTCCTTTTCTTTCCTTTTCTTTCCTTTCCTTTCCTTTCCTTTTCTTTCCTTTTCTTTCCTTTCCTTTCCTTTCCTCTTTCCTTTCCTCTTTCCTTTTCAGTTCTTTTCAGTTCTTGTAAATACTGAGAGTGAAAAGAAATTACTCTGCATTCTGTCTTGCACTGATCCTCTAATTCTGCCCTCTATTGACATGTTCCTGCTTATTGTCTCCCATTATATCTCTTGATCAGGATACTGGTGTTCCTCTTGTGCAGTCTCATTGTGATGTCTTCTTAATGTAAGTATTTGTACTCCAATTAGTCGCTTCTTCATGCATCCTCATCTGCTACTGTTCATAGGTCATTACTTTGTTCTAAATCATTCATACCTGTAACGTTTCAATGGGGAGGAGAGGGGCATGACAGTGTATGTTTTCATCTTGTTTTCTACTTCTGTGGTTGTAGCTTTTGGGACTGGTTGGTTATGTATGTACTGTGTTCATCACTGATTTTTGAGATTGTACCACCTTGAAAAAAATATATAGTTTATTCCTGGTGTTTCCTTCAACAGGGTGCAAGCAGCAAGTATAGCATTGCGGCAGTATTTGCTGATCTTTAACTCTAGAAGAGTGAGATCTGGAGAAGTCAAAGTGCCAGCGTGTCTATTCAGTTAGATCTTTGTTCTTTCAGTGTCAGAGGAGTCTGATAGTAACAGTTCTGCCACTTTCTGTAGTTAATACCATTAGACTGTTTGTTTGTGACTGAGTATGTCTCAGGTTTTGCAAGGGCAGCTTTTAAGTCAGTGAACTAAAAATCTGGTTACTAGAAGCTGCTGCTGAATTTTTGGTTTGGGACCGACTTCGTTCTTCTAAAGCATACTTGGTTTGAAAGTCATCTTATAATTACCTCTTTCTTACTCTTTTTACCTTCATTACTTCTCTGTAGTAATGGGAGCTATTGGGAGTCCAGGTTGCAACACCTTGTTCTGAAGCTATTTGCAGTACTGCTTTTTGGTCTAAATAACACTCATCATGAGACAAATATTCATAAGGCTACTCAAGCAATGAATTCAGCTTCTTAGACCTCCTAATTTTGTACTTAAGGTGTAGGATCTGATAGAGATGAAAGGTTCATGTTCGCTTAGTGTGCACTTACTGACATTGCAAATCATTTCTGATTGTTGCTGTAATTCACATACAAATAACTACTGCTCATACAGAAGTGCAGAAAACAAGGGTGTAAGGAGACCATTAGAAGAGATGTTCTGAATGCAATTTTGCCCTCCGCTAGATCCTTGGAAGCTCATCAAAATTACTGGAGTACCATGGGTTTAAATGAAAGCAAAGCTTGACCCACTGTGGTGAATTACTGTCACTCTTTTGAATTTATTTCTGTCTCTCATGAGTTCAGCTCTGATATAGGAGGCGGAGAGAGGGAACTGGCTACCAAGCGTGTGGGGCAGCTACTGGCTTCTTGTCCTCTTCCTCACAGTAAATCTGCCTTGATCTTCCTCTGGAGTGATTCCACTGTGCTCAAATGGACATCCCCAATGTTGTCCTACAGGAGTCCTACAGGATTCAGTAAGAATCATACAGAAGGGTTTCACCCTCTCAGCTGTAACTTTCACAGACTATATGGATCTTCTTGCAGCTCCCTTTGTGTCTCAATTCAGGAAGAGAGAGCACATGCCCCCTGTGGTGCCTGCAAACATATGCCTCTGTGATAAATCGCAATTGTTAGGGGGAATGATTAGGAACTAGAGCAGATCTTCTAAAGAGACACCCTTCTGCAGTCAGGAGAGGGACAAAGAAATGCTATTTCTCCTTTCTATTATCTGGTAAGAAGAAATAGAGGCACTACTGAATGAAATTAAATTAGTGAAGTGATGAGGCAATAATAATGATGGCCTGGCATCACTTTGCGGTTTTACCTCTCACACTGCAATATCTCTGCGTGATAACTGAGCATAGTGACAGAGTCATGAACAAATGCTGTGATGCAATAAAAGGGCATTTTGATGCAATTACATAGTAACAGCATCTCTGCTCATTGAAATGGTCACTCTCCCAGCAATCAATCAATGTATATATTACAGCTGTACATTTGCTGTAAACATGAACTAGTTTTATTTCTAAGCAGAAAACTACACATGTAATAGTCTCAATATACTCAAAACCTATTGACATCAGCTGCAGTAAGTTTATTGCAGGAATTTGCCAATGGAGCTCAACGGCGCAATGTAAATGAGTAATGTATTGTCATTACAAGATTCTGTCCTATATAGACTTTAATTTCTACATGAGTTCTCTTTGTCTTTGAGTGGAACTGTATCTACACAGTACTTTGTCAATATAAAATCCACAGTATCCGCAATAACAACAGCTTAGTGGATTGCACTTCAAATATGATTGGAGACTATTCATTTCTTCTGACCATTAGGACATAAAAATTTACAAGTTAGAACTGTTATGCCCTTCTCCCTTGAATCTCTCTGTGCACTTTGGTGCTATTTCATAAAATGTATCAGAAAATGTAAAGCTGTTTATATGAGACCAAAAGAGTATTATAGTGAAAATCTATAAGAGAAATAAAATTCAGGCAATGAACAGCAAAATATAAAAAGTAACCAGGATGATGGATATTCTTTTCAGTCTATACAATCTATTTAATAACTGCTTAGGATGAACTCAGTGGCTTGACCTCAACTTTCTTGTCCTGCCTAAAAGTCTGTGCTAAGGGTCTACTTATACCAACTCACAACTGTGCACAGTAAATGTGGGTCAAGAAGCACACTCATACACTGGCTGCAGCCCCAAGTCCCTGTGCAGTATACCTTCAAATTCTGGATCTAAACCAGATTTCCCCATTGCTAGTTTGTCGACTGCTTTTGGAGTCAAAGTAGAGCATGAGTAATTGCAGCAAAGTTTGACCCTGAATGATGAGTCCTTTCAAAACTCAGGGGATAAAAGAAAGGGAAGAAGGAAATATATGTTTCAAAGATAGAAAAAGCAGTCCAGTAGCTTTCATTTACCTAAAGTCACAGAGCAAGCAACAGTATGAACTGAGAATAGAAGCCTGGGGTTCATGACTGATGTTGAGTTTAAATTATGCTTAAGTCACATGAGCTCATGGGAGTCGTTAATCACTTGCTTTTCTTTCCCCCTGCTTTAGGGTCCTAGAATATTTTGAAAATAAACTAAAAATGATACTCAGCAGGATTATGAATTAAATGGCAATTTCATGGCAATTAAAGAACTGCAAATAAGATTTTGCATTGCAGCAGTGCTTAATGAACCGTGAAAGATCAGGGAAGCACAGACGGATATGTGAGAGAAGACATGGTCTTCATAGTAGTAAGGAAAGGACATAGGAAAGTGAACTCTGTAAACCATCTTGTTGAAAAGTATTGCTGAAGAAGTTATTCTGGTGAATGATGACCTTGGTATGTTGTCAGGGTTTGGTTGGATTTTGAAAACTCCGTGTGACCACAGATCAGTAGATCTGCCGAGGCTGCCATTTGCATCCTACTTTTAACTCACAAGGGCTTCCTGCATTTTGTCCTAACTTTTCTTAACTCTCTTGTTCCTCTTTGAGTCTTTTTTTTTTGTAAGAATGGTTGATTCGCTTTCTCAAGAAATTGAAACACTTATTGGTTAGGCTCCTTTTTATTATAATTTATGTGAATCTGAGTTTACATTGGGTGTAATCACTGATGAATATTCATGTAATCTAGTATCTTTGAGGAATTGTTATCCTGTTTAATCATGCTTTGAAGCTTGTGATCCTCTTTCCTGTTGATAATGCTTCTTATCCATGTTGTGGAGAGATGGAGTCACTCCATCCGAGCTTATGCTGAGCTTATTTGGCAATATGGGACACCACACAGAAGTGGGATATGTTTTTATCTCTTTTGAGAGCTGAGGCTAATAAGATGGCTGGCATTGTCTCTGGGAAGTTGATAAGATCGAATACTCCACGATGCTGGGAAAGCAAAATAAGCAGCATACCATGTTTTTTTCTCTATTAGACAGAGAGACTCATTCAGTTTTCAAGGCAATGTCACCTTCAGCAGCCACTTTCCTTGTCACTCAAGGCACTCTCCAAAAACAGGAGTCCAGCCATTCTCCAATTTCAAGAATTAATCTTTTGTGCAGGGAGAATTAAGCAATGAGTACTGAAAGAACTTGCACCAAATCGTATCTTGCTCAGCCTAGTAGTGCTAATACACAAAAAAGCCTCTGTGCCTCTTGTCTCTGATTGCTCTGAGTGGTAATGAAGCTAATTGCAGTCTCTGGCTGCATCCTCTGGAAGTTTCTCCATCCCTGTATGCACACACTGGCATTAAGACATGCAAACCAGAGATGGGGTTTAGATTCTCATTTTACAGACCTCAACGCGGTGACTAAATATCTATACTTCTGTACAACTCTTACCCTTTGCACTTAATGGGGCAAAATGTATTCTATAGTAATATTTCTGGAGTTAAAACAGAAACAAGCACATCCCCCTAAGGACTTTCAGTTTTTCTTACCATCCTCTAAACTAGTCATTCTTCTTGTTCTTCTCAATATTTTCTCTGTATTTTTTTTTTCCTGTCATCTTCTTCTTAGAGGGCTCAGAATTGCAAAATGACTCTTATATGGGCAAATGTAGATTGCTTGAAGACACTTACTTTGTATCTCCCTGGGAATATTGCAAGTGTAGGTGCAGAAACACTGTTCAAACTTTACTTAACTGATCTCTACAATGCAATATACTGAGAAGAAAAAATTCAGACACTATCTTGGTTGTGTTCTCATGGTGCTGTTGTGCAGTTTCTTTTCTTGTGGGCATGTTGTTTACATGTAGGCACCTTTTGTGCAGCTGCATCATAGCAGCTGTTTTGTGTGTTATGTGATGTACCACTGGTGGGCAAAAAGGTGACTTTTGGGAAAAAAACAGTTCTCCTTCAATTTGTCTTTCCAATGGCAGCTGTGCACAAAATGTATTACAGGAGTATTTCTTAAAACCAATAAAACAAGGCAGTGGAAAGTTCCTTTGTGTGACTGTCGATCACTTTTAAATCAGTCAGTGTTTTGTGTAGACGCTTAATCAATGACCATTTGGAGATGAATTAGTCCCCAGGCTTTGTACAATCTCCAGACACAGGGTATTTTATTAGGGCGCAGGAGCACTTGGGAGGTGATGCTGGGGAGCATGCCAGCACTGCAGGGTGTGTAACAGGAGGGGGTATGTATGTCCAGCTCCAGCCTTGCTTCGGGTACATTCGATTTCTTTGGTAAAAAAGAATAAGTTTCTTCTTGTGCTTCTGTTATTTTGAGCTTTGGTTAAAACTGGAGTTTTTATTGTGCCGTAAATACACCCTGCATAATGATTTTTAGACCCCTTAAAGGAATTACAGCAATTTTTTCTTGAAAAAAAAAAAAAAAAACCCTTTATCAACATAGTAAAAATGAGAATTTTTAACATTATTTTTAAGCCTTAGTATTTTTGAAGGTTAAGAAAAAGTTATCGCCCTCATAGTCAGCACTTACACATACTCATCGGTCATCATTTTTTTAGGATTATTTTTACTTCATAACTATATATATGTATACTTGATTTTTGCATGACTGTCTGAATTTTTTTCCTCGCCTTTACAAACTGACTTGTCTTAGTATTCTGAGTATTTTAGGGCTAGGTTTTACCATATGTTGGTAGTATCCTCATGGATTTTGCTAGTTCTCTTTCATTGTATTAGTAATCAGATTTTGTAAGAATAACATTCTTGATTTTACTCTAAATGTAAATGTGGCTTTATGGTACGGAAATGGGGAGAGAGGCCTCATCAACAGCATGAATGTCTGTTTGTGGAGTAAGGCAATGCTGAACCTTCCCTCTCTTTAGTTCTGCTTGGGAGAGAATCGGATAAATCATAACAACTCCCCACTTTGCAGTAAGATATGTAAGAATAGGGAAGAAATGACTTCATCTCTAATAGTTTTATCCTGGTGTAAGATAAAATTAGATTCCCCACTGTAATGGTATAAAACTGTAGAAGACCAAGCAGTATTTTCCATTCCTAGCTCTTTGCTCAACTTTTTATTCATCTCTTAAGCTCTTGACAAGACATCTGAGTAAGTCTGCCCCACGGTAATTTAGTAGCCACAAATGCACCTCAGTTTCCAAATGTACTAGAAGAGCAGTAGTTTTAAATGTAAGAACATGCTTCTCTGGAGTAAAGGATTGGCACTGAAGTCTATTGAAAGATGCTCTGGCTGTCTTTATGTAGTATGCAATGCTCATCACTTTATTTTTCAAGCATACAAAGAATTGAAACTTGGGTGCTGACCAGACAGGAAAAAAGTTGCTATCAGTTCCATTACAAAATCATTTTACTTGATGTAAAATCTATAGAATTGGCGATGCCAATTATTGATCTCTGTTCCTCTTATATTTCCAAGAGATTCGTGCCTTATCCTATTACAGTTAATCTTTTTTAAGCAGATGTATTATTTGAAACAAAATTTAAACTGAATGCTAAATGAGGTGGTTTTTTTTTTTTTTTCCTCTGCAGTAATTGCACAAGGAAATGAATAATTAGGTGGACTAGGTGGACTGATCAGGACACAGAACCAGGATTTTCTTGAGTCCCTGCTCTATTGTCGGACATTTACCTTGGGAGCTCATTTAGTTTTGCTGCTTACAGTGGAAAGCTGTACTTGCTAATTTCTTAGGAATATAACCTAACAAATGTTAACAGAGGACTGGAAAGATATATTGTGTCATGTTTACAAGCGTATCCCATGGTCAGATTCATTAGGTCCTCTTGTAGATTCAGGGTTTCATAGCCATCCTTGAGGCTCTCTGTTTCTTGCCATGATCTCCCTTGGCCAGACATTGTATGTTTGTCTGTTTTTTTTCTCAGGTTTAGGACTCCACATTTCTTCTTCTTGATGTTGTGTCCTGACTGACTTCTTCCTTCCCAATAGCTAAACAGACTATGCTTATGTACTTTTTCTGACCTAGGATTAACTTTTGCTTCCCGCAAGAGAATCCTTTTCTCACCCCTCCAAAGACCTGAGGTCCCTGGTCTCCACTACTAGTCATTATCTGTTTGTCTTTCCAGGTCTGTCCTCCTTCCTTCTTCTCGCTGTGCCACGGATACATGCCAACTAGGGAGTGGTGGGTGCCTTCTTACCTGTGTTATCCATTTCTTCATAGTGGGAGAGGTCTCCAGATCTAGTAGCTGAGAGAGACGTGGGTGATTATTCATATAGAAGAGATCATCAGAGAAAGGGATAGCTCAACAGCCAAGGTGTCCTTGCCCAGCCTTCCCAGTGGAACATCTTTCCTCATTTCTCCAAGTGACATCTTTGCTCCATACAGACTGATTCTTCCAGCTACTTATTCATTCACTCTCAAGAAAGTATAAAGACCCAACATATTTGAGCTAGCCATAACATAGGAAAGCTTTGCCTCATCAGAGTAAAGCTCTAGAGATAGGGTCTTCTAGGGCTTCTGATGTCTTTCTTATTGGAAATGCCAACTGTTCTTTAGAGTAAAATTATTTTCTCTCAAGAACTGCTTGAAATTTTTCTTCATCTCTTATCTGCCTTCTTTCAACACAAACAGAGGTAACTGGCCTTAGAAACTACATTTTCTGTCCTTAAAGACCATTGTGAAGCAAAGTTTTAACGGAGCAGGCATTGTAGAGTAAATTAAGCCTGGATAATAAATTCTGCAGATTCCTAGAGCTCTGTTCATGAACTAGGGAGAACACTTTGAATATAGGCTTCTTTCTGACATGTTCAGCTATTTTACCGTGGTTCAATTTCACAGACAAGTTCTCGTACTCTGCCTAGCTGATTTACAAAGAAAACTCTTAACTCTTCGCTATTACGGAAGCCTTGATACCTGGTGGCTAAGATTGTCCCCAGTGTTATTAAACATCTTCAGGATAGATTAATCTCATAGTAATACCAATAACCCTTGACCACACTCTTTTGACTTCACTGGCCTCTCAGAAGTATAAAAGAACAAAAAAATAAATCTGCATATTATTAGGGTTCATGGGAATATGGGCATATGTGGTTCATCTGTTGTAATGTACGTTTTCAGAAAGTCTATTAATGGATTTTTCCCTCTATATTATATAAAAGTATTCTCATTAATTATTATCCTAAAAGAAAAATATGGACAGTAAAATATGTGCAGCCACTCTTGAAAGTCCTAGAAAGAAGAATTATTTGGAACATCCATTTGCCTATCTTCTGTCAGCAGTAGCTCACAGATGTACAGATGGTCTACACAGGAGTGGTAAATCTGATCCTTCCAGGAAGCATTAGAGTCACTGAGCACCCATGATGCTCAATGCAAGAAACTCCCACACAGAAATACGCTGCTTGCACTGGATGCTGTTGCTCACGTGCAGTAGTATATGGCATTCGCAATGAATACATATCTATCAGGATTTCTTACATGCAGGTAACAATTTGGTTTCTCAATACACTTTGCAATTAGGTGCCTAGCTGGGCATGTGCACCTGTCAACTTCTCATTTGTAACAGCATAATGGATATGCATGTACGTGTGCAGCTACGCTGTGTTTATGGTGAAAGAGAGAAAGGAAATGCATACGTGGTGCAAAAGAGAAGAGTAAAACAAATTCTCAATAACTTCTTCCCTGAAAGTTTTTTGTGAATATTCTCTCTAAGTGTTCCAATAGCAACCAAAATAGAAAAAGTAAAGATTTGCTCCAGAGGAGAGAGGGATATCCAAAGTGCCAAGGTGGATGTCCAAGACAAATGGCCATCACGACTTCCAGGTATGCATTGGGACAAGACTGAATGGAAAGAAAAAATGTATTTCAGTGAGTATCTTGTTAGCTGGCTCTTCAAATGGTGACTTTTTTTTTTTTTTTTTTTGGTTGTTGTTGTTTCCTTTTACACACACACAGAAGAAATCCTTTCAAAATTACTTCTTCATTGATGCCAATTTTTAGGCACAAGGCGTTATCAGGAGGAGATTTTTGTACCCAATCCATCTTCACCAACTCTAGGCTTCAAGTCAGACTAGCTGCTAAAAGGCAACCAAAATTCCAATTGCTTTAACAGTACAAAGCCTAGATTTTCCCCTAGAAGAAGGAAATATGATGAAAACTCTGCATTGCTGTTTCCAACCTGACAATATTACAAAGTTTTCCTTAAAATGACTGTGCAGACGGTTGTCCAATTTATTGGGTCACTTACTCACTACCATATCATCAAATCAGGTGGCAGAACTACATGAAAATGTGCACTTTTAAAACCTTTCATTGAACACCTCTGGAAACGTAGTTCTTATTGTTTCCTTAACACTAACTTTGTTTCACACAAGCTGCTCAGCAATGACAGCTATCCCATACTTGGCTGCCTGATGCTGCTGCCAATGTAGAGCCTGTTTCCCTGCATGGATCCTGGTGGCCTTGGAGTGGCACAGGGCAGCAGCCCAGTAATGTAGTGGCTCCTGCCTCTGTCCATGTTGTCCATGATGTCGGAGGCTTGGAAGTTATCACCTTCATGGAAATGACCCTCTGTGAGGAAACTGGGTCTGGAGCACTGCAGGGTTTCTGGAACAGCTCCTGCATCTGTTGCAGGATTACCCTGAGTGGGAAGGAGAGAAATAGAAAACAGATTAGCATATGTTATCGGAATCAATTCTTTTATTGATTGCCTTTAAGGGATGCTTTTCATCACATAATTAGCCTGAACTTTAGATTTAAATCCTCTTTTTCAGACATTTTTAAGCCTGAGTTAGCTGGAAAGTAGACATTTGTGTGCAGGTCAATGCACAAAAGCAGTCTGTAGTCCATGCTCATCTGCTGCTGCTGCTGGTGCACTGACAAGTCTTCCTGTGACTGGCATGCTTCTGCAGGCATGTCTTTGGTCCCAGAACAACAAGTCATTTTTAACATCCATGGGCAAGTAAAACAGTGTGGCTTTGCTGTGGAAATGCTACTTTTGGTCTAAAGGAGTGGTCAGCCTACTTATTTTGTGTAACATTTTGCAAAAAGCTTTGATCATTTTGAGGCCGGATTGTTGACCCTTAAGAATCCTCAGCAAGTGCCAAGACACATCTCATTCACTCTGCTCTGTAAGGAGTACTCCTTCTCTGTAAGGAGAAGAAAAACCTCTGTGTGAAGGGGAAGAAGTATGTTTGGAGCCTCTCTCCTTGTAAAAGTTATGTGCTAAGAGCAGGACAAACTCTCAGGCAGCTGGTGCACAGTGTCAGCACTACCGCTTCAGTTGCTGTCTTCCAAGTTGTGATGGGAATTAGGCAGAAAGGCCACCCTGGGCTGGTTTGGGCATAGGGAAGACATTAACCCTCCCACCATCAACAGGCTGCAGTGCCGACATCGGCCACATGGCCCTGAAAGGTTCAAGGAGCTGAGTCAGAGCTGCTGGGATTGGTAGGAGATGGTTTAAAGAGGAAGCTTATATCTTTTTTTTTCTCTTTCTCTCTATGGCTGTTGCTGGACCTGACATCAGACTAGGATTTCTAGAGGATGCACCAGTACTTAGCTGGACACAGCATTTTACATTGCACCTTGTCTGTGGGTAAAACATTTAGATAGCTGCTATGTTGTTACTCGAGGTTAAACCTCACAAAAACTTTAACCTTATTAATATTTAATAGTTGTATGCAAATTAGAGTCAGCCAATTAGTTTTATCTGCAGCTTCAGCACTGTCTCCCAAGAGACTGATGCTTAAGTACCTTGATTTGTCTTTCTGACGAAGGTGAAAATGTTAAAAGGAGTTTTAATTTGTTGTTTAGTTGTCCTTTCAGGTTTTTTTTAGGAATCACTTGAAAGATAATCAGATGAAATGTGCATTCTTTCCTTTTGTTTCGTGCAAAAAGCAACTGAAATGTTGATACTGAAGTAGGTGGTCTCACTTTACTGGCATACTTACACCACCCCCAGGCAGTTTGCTCTTTCTGTACCTTTGAATTAGCTACAGTCTGTATTAATACATTGGCTCAGTGTATGTTATTGTCTGCTACCCATATAGATCCAAAAGTCAGCTACTTACTAATGACTAATCCAATTTTTTGCTTTAGCTGGAAAGTTAGGCTTTCGATTTTTAAGATTATGATGGTTATTTTCTCCCTCATCAGCTCTGGAGCAGAGACAAAGCATGATAGCATAGGACAAAGAGCATAGCAAAATGAACCTGTGATCAGATAGGTAGAGCTAAAACTTTATTGATTTGATTCTGAAATCGGATAGATGATTCAAAAAAAGCAGCAACCCAAGGAAAGTATCTGTTTTAAAATATTTCTCCACTCTAATACAAAGCAGTGACACAAACCACACTTAAATGTCTCAGTTTGCTCTTGGTTTCTCAAATATCTGACACAGGGAAAATGTGCAACATTTTTTTTGATGCTTCATTGCCATTAACACCACAAAGCAGGTCTTACTCTCCATGTAGTGTAATGTGGTTAATACACTGTTGAGTGCTGCTGAAAGCAGGGAAAGACTCCACTATGTTCCAGCCAAACATGTCGAGCTTACAGCTCATATAGTCATTACTAAGCTCAAGCAGTGCTTTAAGGTCTATGTTAAAACACTACACTGGCACCTTTCTAATGAACCTCATCCTCATTAAGGTACCTCTGCACTTCTCTTCATTTTGGTGCCACCTGATCTTCTCTTGGCCTCTGCTAAGCACCTATCAACAGGTTACAGAAATGACACATTTCAGAACTACAATACCCACCTCCACTTGTTTTTAAGGACAGTAAATGCATTGGTTAAGCAGGTGGCACTTTTATCTGTTCGGCTGTTTTTTTACCGAGTGTTTCAAATACACAGCACAAGGTCTGCCAGGTAAGGAGCAGAGATTTCTCTGCAGATTCAGTGCTCTGTTCTGGTACACAAAAAAAAGTACAATAAAATATCTACTTGCGGACAGATAAGTTATGTGACCTTTCCTGAATAAGGGCAGGACAGCTCCTTCATACTGACAATCTCTACGGTACAGGGGGAAAGATCCACCACTGATGGACCTTGTTTGATAGGAGTAGGTAAATTAATGACAAGACTAGGATGAAAATAATTCATTTTTAGATGCTAAGCCATTTCATAGCATTTTTTTGATATTTCGAGTCATTCTCAGGCTGACAGTTTATGTCCTATTATCACCTATAGTTTCTCCCTTGTCTTTAAGGCATGCTGTTACTTTTAAGTGTTATGCTTGGACTTGCTCGAAATATTGTCAGTCCCAGTTTGAATTCAATCTGACATCCCAAGTGCAATGAGGTTAGTGGTTTCATCATAGCCTCAAGTGCATAGTAGTATGCTGAATAAACTCTCACATATAATTCTGCTAAATTTGGACTGTAAGGGGGCCCTAGCACTGAGTTACTATGGAAACAGAATTCTTCTTTTCTCTAGAAAGAAATTCCCTCTAGGTTTAGTAGTGTGACAAAATTCTCAATATTAGAGCTTTGTGATGTTTCCCTTCATTATCCTTTTGTGCGCACACCTTCTCAAGAGTTTAAAGATGACTTTTTTGACTTCTCCATTTAATATTCAATTTGGTCACTGAGTTTTCATGATATTTTATCAAAGGAAAAAAACAGTGTTCTTCTCCAAAGCTGTTTGGATAGTTGTATGTACTAGTGCTGATGATTTATAGATTGTGCACAGTCACAGTGCTGAGCACCACACAGTATTTGCTCTTCAGTACATCATGTAGACATAGGAAAAATCTCAATCTAGAAGGCTATCTCATAAAGATAAAGGCTGAAATCCTGGCTCTGCTGATGACGTTTGCCATTTCACCCTTGTCAGACAAAGAATTTATGACACAATCCAGATAAAAGATGGGAAATCTGAGTGCTTGAACAGGATGACAGTGAATAGAGAATCATGTCTTACACAAATAGGACAGAAACTTGGACAGGACAGTACTTTTTCTTGACACTATATTTACAAGAAATACTTTTTGAGAAGCAGGTTTAGGGGGACTGTAGGAAAGCTGCATAGCAAGAGAGCCAAGTCAAGCATGAATGGAAGGTGCCATGGTATAGAGAGGTAGAAGGAAGCAAAGCAGACTGTGTGTAGAGGAGGAAATTGCGAAAAAGCACATAGCATGAGGGAGCCGTTGAGAGGACTTGAGAAGAGAGAGGAATTAGCAGACTCTTGAAGGAGAAGCTGTGAAGCTTGATTTAATGTAAGGCATAGCAGTACAAGGAAGTGTAATTATGTTTGCAAATGCACAGCTCGCCAATAGATAGACTGAGCAGTTGGGGAACACTCTTCACTCATGTGCCTGGTAATAACAATCTTGCCTAAGTGAGAAAAATAAAAAAATGAGATTTAATCTCTTCAGAAATACCAATTTAATCACAGGTTGTACGGCCAGTCCTTTGTAAAGCATGACCAGGTTAAGTGTAACTTTAACTTTATATTCAAGTGTAAATCTGTTATTTTTTTCATGGTCTGTCAAGCTCATCTCTCCTGTGAAGTTCACTCTTTTCTGTAAGCAGTGAAAAAATGCTGATGAGAAGTATTTAAACCCTCTTCACGTAGTCCAACTAGTCTTCAACAAAAATTCATTACTGTTGTCTTGAAAAGCGAGGTTCATGCAAAGTAAGGTCATGCAAAGAAAAAGGAAATGAGATAATTATAGACTTATACTCCATGAACAATTTCGATTTGTTCCAGTGAATACAAAGCAAAGTTAGCATCCCTTTACAATAATTCTGTAAGTCATAGGTGGCACAAGGCAATGGTGCAGCCCTGGAAGAACATTAACATATACACTTTTTAATGTGGAGAGCATAGGCAATCCTCCATTTCCTTGTAATATGGGACTGTAGGGCCTATGGCCAGGTTCTGTGTGCTGCTGAGGGTATTTGCAATGGCCAAAGGTATCTGGAGGAGAATTGTACAGAGTTCCTGAGGGACAGAAAGCTGGTGAAAGAAGTCCTACCTCCAGCCACAAAAGTTGCCTCAAGAGTAGGGTCCTGGTTGCAGTAGGTTTGTTACAAGGTATGAGACAACTACTGTATGTTAGAGTAAGGTCCTCTTCTTTTGTTTCTCCTCTAGTTTATTGTAAAGTACCAGTAGTGAGGACCACAATAAGCTCTCCTACCTCCTTAATGCTTGTCCAAGGCTAAATTCCTAGGCACAAATGCATGCACCACTCTCCTCTGTCATGGCAAAACATCAACCAAACTGAAGAATGGGAATTGAAGCTTCATACAGAGGGTATCAGCTACTTAACCAAATACTGTGTCCAGTTGAGGCCTTACTCTTCTGAGGACTTTCTGAGGACTCTGCCTGTTACCAGTTTTGACAACCAGAGGTTGATTATTACACCTCTTCTCGCTTTGGCAAAGAAATTATTATAAAAGTTACTTCTTCTACCCTGCCCCAGAATTTGTTGCACAATCAAATTCACCAAGCAGAGACATTTGGAGAGATTTTCAAAGGTGCAGCTGGCACGTAGGTGTTGATTTCTCATTTACTAATCATAGTGAGAGACACCTTCCTGTTTGTGCTATTGGTTTAATAACAGCAACAAGGTCTAGGACTTTGCAGTCTTTCTGACTCCACTCTGAAAGTAGTTTCAAACATTATTTGGAGAGAATAAATCTGCCCAGTGACAAGTAGACAGTTACTGTTCCCTGGCAGTATCTCTATTACTCCCCTTCTCTTACTGATCAAAGCCAGAGAACTCTGCATTAGAGGGGCTGTGCTGTAACCCTGCAGAAAATGATAGATGTAAGAAATCTAATTACTGTAAAAAATGAATGTGCTAGTGCTTAAATGGTACACTACGGATTACAGACAGACATCTTCTTGTCTATGGTAGCTCTTAGGGTTATTGTGGAAAAAGAGCAGACGTTTGTTTCAGGTTTCTGTGTTGTAATTTATCAGACAACTGCAAGGGAGTACAAACTTTTATAAAATGATTATACCTCTTTTGAGTTTAACACTCTGGGCATACTGGCTGAATACTTCTGATTGAAGTTTTATTAACCAGAAACTGAAAAAACATTGCAATCATAGATTTGTGGTGTTTTGTTTTGTTTTGTTTTGTTTTGTTTTTCAGCAATGACACTGCTATGGTTCTTTGAAATACCAAGTATACTAAATTGACTTTTGGAATTGATTTCAGGGATATTAACTTCCAATAAGTGCTTAACTTAATTTTGATTTGAAAGAGTATTGATGTCACCAGGAAGTACCTGAGAGGTTTATAGCATGGTTCTTTTAGACTGCATGAAGCTTATCAAAGCACTCAGAAGGAACCAGTTGCACATTCACACTTTTCCATACTTAGTTACTTGCAAAACTTCCAGTGACACTGTTGCCTTAGTAGTAATCCAAGTGCTTTGTTCCCTATGACTTCTTTTAATATATTTTTTTGAAAATCTTCTGTCTATGGAAAAAAAAATCCTAGTCCTGGAAGCTATTCTGGGACAGAAAACCTTACCAAAGGGTACAGATACATCAGCAGCAAGAGCAGTGCATGAATAAGGAATACTGTCAAGCAGAATTCACTCAGAACTAGGCTGAAATCTTCACTCAGAATCTATTTCAACATTTTCCATTGAATGTTTTCTGCCAGGTGCTGGAATGGCACTGTTACTTCAGGAATATATGTTTCTTTGTAAGGTCAGTTGTTGAGCTGGGCGGATGTGCGAAAGTGACTGTCACTGTAAAAACCCCATAAGTCACAGCAGGTAGAGCAGACCTGGACCTAGAGGTGACCTCTAGAACAACTAGTCAGGCTCCCTGAAGATCTGTAAGAACACTTCTGACTTTCTTGCTGCCAGTGAGTAACTTGCTCGTGGTCAGAGAAGGTCTGTGGCAAAGGAGAAAAAGAACCTAAAGCCTAAGAATTTTTTGGATTAATTTCTGAATCCTGTCCAGTGCCTTCACCACATAATCATTCTTCTTGTTTCCACTGACTCTGATTTACACATGTTTTCTGTTTATTTGGCAGCAGTTCTTGGTACTTTTTAAAGACAAAGCTTCGGACTAGACATGCTGAAATCAAGTGTAATGCACTTAAAAACCTCCAGCATAGTGAAGTGATTGATAATATATCACAATATGCACCTAATTCCCTCCTGCATTGTGCCAGCTGTGAAAGTACATCTGGAAGCATTGGAAAAGTTTGGACTTCCCCAGAAAGTGGCCATGAGGAAGTGTCAGAGTGCAGAGAAAGGTTCAGACTCTTACTATAAACTCTCATCTCTCTGATGCCTTGTTCTTTAGTTAATTCAGTTCCACACTGAATGTCTGTGGGCGCACAAAAGGAAAACACAGCTGGGGACTATTCCTGTATTTCTCAGATCTCATTTTTCCCTTGTTCTTCTCCTGTGATGCTTAAACCAAGTTGTCATTCAGTGCTTTACTGCTCATATTGCCATAGCACCCAGGGAGCCTGACAGATGAATCAGAAGAGCACGGTGCAAGCACAGATCAGAAAGCTGTCTCCAGCTCCAAAGACCTTACAGTCTAGGTGAAAAATCAGGGATAAACAAAGGGAGACAAATGGTTAGATGGGCAACAAAAGAAAACAAGGAGCTGACGTTGGCTAGGTGGTTAAACCAGCGTATGAGCAGTCAAACCTTGGACTTTGTTTTGTTTTGTCTCATATAGTGGTGAAAACAAGTTGTTTTAGAGAAAAGCAAAAAGTGAGTTAGTTTGCGGGTGCCAGGGAAACTTTCTCGCCAGCATTAGATGCAGTATGAGAAAAGGCTTAAAAGGGTTATCTGAATATTTAGCATTGACCACTCAGAAGGATAATCTCCCTCTCATCACTGTGTTGGAGATAACGACCAAGGACAGCATGTGAGGAGTGTTGGTGGTAAAGACAAGCCTCTGTTAGATGCAGCAGGGAAGTGAAAACCCATGCTGGGATAGCAAGAGAAGGGTGATATAGTCAAATTGATGAGCTGGAAAAAGGATCTTATGACAGCATCTAGAATGGATCTGAACAGGCCAAATTAGGATCCATCATGGCCAAAGAAAAGATTGGATTTCAACAGATGATGAGTTTGGAGAAATTATTATTGGTGTTGACAGCTAGCACAGACTTCATCTCTGAGGTGTTGCGCATGAGGAGATTAACAAGAGGGGCGGGGAAGGAAAAGAGATTTAAGAGAGAAAGCAATTCTCCTAAAGTCACTCAAATAATCAGTAGCATATTTAAGAACAGAATTCAGGACTGTTGAATTCCAGCATAGAGCTCTGCTCTCTGGATCATCCATTGCTCAGGAAACAGCTTATTTTTGTAGCTCTGTGAACTCAGTGTGAACTTTGCATGTTTTTACAATACCATAATTTGCAGAGCTCCAGACTAAGAGCAGATGAGTCACATTATTTAGGCAGAGAAGGATGTGCTACAGAGCCACTTCTGTAGCACAGAAAATCTCCTTTCCCTGAGGACGAAATCCTCTCTCCTCCCACAAAGCAGCTAGCACGTTTCCGAACTCCACATCAACTGGCAAATACATTGCCTATTTTGGCATCTAATTTCAGCATGACTGCTTAAAGATAATACAAAGCATTAAAACTGTCCATATTTTTGAGTGACAAAGACAGAACTGAAACTGTTACTCTCTTTTTCCCTTTCAAGTGACAAACATAATTTGTATTATGTGTTGAGTATAACTTACTGCACTGCAACAAGAAACCTTTCCATTTTGCTTTAGCCATATGTCTGTGCAGACACAGGCTGTGTGTCTAGATGTGTTTGTGCAGCACCAGGCACCAGGAGGCCCTCTAAAAAGACTCTTCTACAGTCATTATTTTGAGTGTTATTTTGAAAAGTAATAGGAGAGGATGACATATTTAACAACCTCTTTAAACTGCAGTGCATCACAGTGATTCAAGCTGGTGCATTCCTTTCATCTGTTCCTGCTGCTTCCCTGCAGCATTCTCCTCTTAAAGAGAAGCAGGAATTTTCCAAGGAATTCAACTTTGAAAAGTAAGCTTGTCTTTGTGTGAAAAGGGGAGGGTCAGACTCAGAGCAGAGCCGGTGGTTCTGCTTGTGTGCAGTTTCACTCCATCCTTCATGTCTGGTCAGCTTTACCTCCACTTTGTGCACTGCCCACATCTTCTCACTGACAGGCACAATTTGAAGAACCAATCAGAACAGTTCATCAGAAACCCAGCCACTATGCTCCACACCTTTACAAAGGATCTCATGCTGCACTAAAGCATGTTAAGCAGATTCAGTGCTCCAAATTCAAGTCCAGGAGAGGAAAAAAGAAGTAGCAGTTTCCCTCTTGGGGTTGGTGAAATTATGGCATATTTAAATCAAGAACAGAGGCAGAGAAGGAACATTAAATGGTGGACTCTAGTCCTCTGTAAATACATCTACATCTCTAAATTAGAAAGGTCGTGGTTCACTTTCTTCCTGCCCCTGTTTGGACCACTCCAGCTAGTGTTTTTGCAAGAGGAGCTGGCTCAGGAAGGGACTAAGCCTAAACACAGACACCGACCAGTATGTACCACTTGGCCTCAGAATAAGTGTCTGCCTTCCTTTCTTTTATCAATATAGACATAAACACAACACCCATATTGTTATTTAGAAAACTGTGCCAAACTCCATCCCTACTGTCAGTTTGGTTTCTTGCTTCCGTCCTCCAGGTGAAAGGTTTGTTCCACTTTTACAATTAGAAATCTAGTTTCCAGACTGAAAGATTCATGGTCAGATTATACCCTGTGTCTTTTTTCAACTTTTGCTTTCTCTGCAACTCTTCAGTTTGAAACTCAGTTGAAAAGGAATGAAAACCTTGGTACTCCAGCTTTTCGATGAGGTCTTGCCAGTGGCATTAGTATTGCTCACTTCTCTAGAACTGCCTTGCTATGTGTTTTGTAGGACTATGATTACCTTCTCACAAGACATCATGTCAGATGCTCACAGTGAGTGTATAATTGACTAACATTCCATTTCCCCTCCTCTCTCATTTTAATCAATCATCCTGTGACTTACAGAAGCCATTCTTTTTACTAGTCCATAAAGTCTTGTTTTCCTCTCAAAGAGTCTTTTTTTTTTTTTNTGTTTTTTTTTTTTTTTTTTTTTTTTAACCCTCAGAACATATCTGGCTCAGTTTTGATCTTTTTATGGTAAGAATTAAACTGGAAGTTTGATTCATATTTTAAAGTATAATGTTAGTGTTGGAAGCAGTATATAGATCAAGAGGCATTGCTGAAACAGCAATCTGATCTGTGGAGGGAGAGAAAAGCCCTGGGAGGATCACTGATCTGTTAAAAAAAAAGAGGGGGGGGAGGGCGAGCATTGAATGAATAAGTATAGCAAAAACAGTAAAACACAGTTAATTTCCTTGCTAGTTTATACTTTCCTAAGCTATTATTAGTAAAGGAGGAACATGTTTCCAAAGTACTGTAATAAAATAATTTTAAAAACTATTTAGGAGCAGCACATGCATTGACTGTCGGCACTTTCCTCAGATGGCTGAAGTCGCTTCTCAGAACATGCCGCTTGTTGTGACACTGTGTCCTATTGCTATATTGGGTTATCTACTTTATCCTGCTGCCAGAGAAGGGGTGCTGAGGGTTTATGTAGCTTTGCATCTGTTGTGTGACATGTCCCGGGGGCTTTATGGAGCATCAGGATAATTTTGGGGCAGGTTGAATGTTATTAATTCCCACAGGCATGTCTTGGAGGATTAAGTGCTGAACATACCTAGAAGATCAGATCTGTGGAATGACAGAGCAGGAAAAGTAGTTCTCCCAGTGGAGGGCAGCGTTTGTGTGCACAAATACATTAGGAAGAACATGAAGTTGACAAAAAGGCTATCTGCAATGACAGCTGGCTCTATTTATCTGAGTCTCTCAAGAATGAGTTTATTTTCAGAGATTAGTGAAAGGCAAGGGAGTATACACTAAATGTCTACTTAGCAACAAACAGTAGAAAGCAATATATAGCACCAAGAAGGAACAGGGAGCTACATAGGGCAGGAGAGTGAATGAGCAAAATTACAGTTTTGTGCTAAACAGTTCGGTGCTCATTGGAAATTTTGTAAGAGTAGCTCAAGTTCTCTAGATAGTTCTGTTNAACAAAAAACAAACAAACAAAAAAACATAAAATTGTTCCTTTTCAAATAATTGTGTCATCATAAAACATACACGTCAAGAGAGAGGTAGCTGGGTAGCTGTTTATAACACTAATCGCCATCACCTTGTTTGTGTTCCTGTAGTACCTGATTATTTTGTCCAATTCTTGGTAAATACATATATTATAGGACACAGAAGACAATTGACAGTCCAACATGTAGAGTATTGGTTTAGGACGAGTGCTGGATTTAGCAGGTGCTACCTGCTTGTGGTTTGACCTTGGCCAAGTCAATTGTCTTCTTGGTACCTGCCCCTGACTTGTAAAATAGAACTACCAGTAGCTCCCAGCTTCACCCAGCATCATGAGTATCGGTGTCTTCACACACTATGCTGGTAAGATCAAAATAGCTGTTACACAGGTGTGATCCTAGTGGCAGCTTGGATTTGCTGTTACTGCTGCACAGCCAATGAACATCTGCCGGATTCTGCATTGCTTTCTTCATCATTAACCATGTAATAGTTAACGGACTCAGTTGTAGGTCATTTATTGCTGAGTTAAAGCAATGTGCTTGCCTTAAGGTCAAGGAATTCACCATGAATTTCTATTTCCTGGTTTAGTTTTCAAAACTGACAGCTGGGGGAAAAAAATGCTTTTTTTTCTTTGGCTTTAAATTGTGAAAGTCTAGGATGAAAACTACTAAAATGGGAAAATTATGATCTTCCAAAGTCAGACTCTGTTTCAGACTACAGCTATGTTTTAAAGTGCAGATGACAGCTACTGAAATAAATGCAGTACAAGATATTACCAAATACTAATTTACCAGTGGAAATAAAATGAGGAAGTTATTTGTAAGAGATTTGCTGTTAATAATTTTACCATTTTTAGACAAAAGATGGTGGGTGGAAGAGAAGTCAGAGGATAAATGCCAGATTGCCTGTAAACTAATATTTATTACAGTTCACTGACTACTTCAAATTACTTTGAGTTCTCAGTACATTTCTCATATCCAGTTGTTTCTTTAAATGAGAGAAAGCATTTAGCCAAGGATATTCAATGAATTCTCTGCATGATAAGATCAGGACACGTCAATATTTGAATTTCAAACTTGCTAGTGTGTGTTATAATTTGGTTTCATAAGCTGGATCTTATCTATTAAAATAAACACATTAATAAAATGTGGCAAGAAGGATATGAATATATGAATATAAAGCCATGATACACATTTTTCTATTGCAAGCTATTTATTTCTGGAGATCAAGTCTTCAAGAAGATTAAACAATGCTGAAGAGATGATTAAGCTGAAAAACTAATAGGCACAGGCTTAAGGAGATGCTGAAACGATAGAGGAATATTAGCGTTGCTGCAAACTAGCAACTAGGAGCCAGATTGTCCTTGGTCCTTGTGTTGGTGTGCGGTGTATGTGGCAGCAATACCGCAGGGAGCCTCCTTTTCTCTTGCAGCTGATGTCCAGGCTCTGAAGTGTGTACTCCATGGAGGCAGCACAAGGTGACCCTGCTGCATCTTGGGGTGGGAAGCACAAGAAGGGAGCTGGTGGCTCACCAGGGTATTGCCCTTCTCGGGGCTCTGTCTTGCTGCAGCTCCTCACAACTGATGGCATAGGCCTGTGGTGGAATCCCTCAATCTGGCCCCTGGGAAACAGCAGCTAAGGGGAGTGGAGACCATGCCAAGGGGTTTTGCAGAGCCTGTTCCTGTGCTGTACGTAAGCCAGGTCTTTGCTCAAAAGGAGTCATATTCACCAGGCGTGGCACCAATAATAGTTTGCCTTTTGTATCCCCTTCTCACTCAGAAGCACATTATTTTGATTTGTTGTTTGTGAAGATGTACAGCAGTGTGTCTTTGTGCCTGTCAGTGCACCAGGAGCACTTGGCAACAGTTGCTCTCTAGAACATCTGAAGATTTCTTTCCTGATTCAACCAGTTCCAGGGTGAGAGCAAGCACTCATATGATGGGGTTTTTTTCAGAAGTTCACCATAAAGTGAAGAAATCAGCCTTAAAAATTTCATGTAGATACAAAGCTGTATCTACTGCTTTAATCACCTGTGGTTTTTAAAAGCTAGGGGTAAAAAAAAAAGAAGTCAAAAAAGTTTTTTTAATTAAATGTGTTTACTTTGTCCATTGGGAGTTCTTAGAGTATTGTCACTTTTGCTGTATTTAGTTTGCAATCCTTCTGATCACAAGCAATCAAAATCATACATTTACCCTCAGAATCAAAACAAGAGACTTTTGAAACATTAGACTTTTAGATTATCACATTTGCATGCTAGTTAAGAGTTGGTAGGATGCTTTCATGTCACACTTTCAAGCTTTTCCCTTTAATCAGAAGCTCTAGAAAATTTGTTCTTTGTTGGGTGAAAGATGAAATGTCTCCAAAAATCAGGCATTACCAGGAGCCAGAGTTTTAACAAAAGCATCATATGTTACTAAAACCATGTAGTATCACAGGTGTCAGAAGCTATGATTAGACTCTTAAAAAGCTTGGGGGCATCAGTGCAAAACTAAGAGTCAGTCTTGGGTCTATGTTAGCAAGTAATTCAGAGCGCTACAAACAGATTGGAAGATCAAAGCAGCTGGTACAGAAGATCCTAAATACATGCAATAAAATCAAGGATTTAACTTCAGACTAGCCTTTAGACTGAACATCTCCACCGCATACATAGTTTAAAGTGGTCCAATAAACTGACCACTCTCTTGAATCCTTATGTACTCATTCGGGATTGGAGTTTATTTGGTGGTCACGTGGACTGGAAACATACTGGATATCCATCTATCCATACATACTTGGTTATCCATCCATCCATGCATACTGGAAAGTGTCCAGTGGAGGGCCACCAAGATGATCAAGGGACTGGAACACCTCTTCTGTGAGGAGAGGCTGAGAGAGCTGGGGCTGCTCAGCCTGGAGAAGAGGAGGCTCAGGGGGATCTCATCAATGTCTATAAATACCTGAAGGGAGGGTGCAACGAGGATGGAGCCAGGCTCTTTTTAGTGGTGCCCAGTGCCAGGACAAGAGGCAATGGGCATAACTGGAACACAGGAGGTTCCCTCTGAACATCAGGAAGCACGTCTTTACTGTGTGGGTGACGGAGCACTGGCACAGGTTGCCCAGAATGGTCATGGAGTCTCCTCCTTGGAGATCTTCAAAAGCTGCCTGGACGTGGTCCTGGGCACCCTGCTCTGGGTGTCCCTGCTTGAGCAGGGAGGCTGGACCAGTTGGACCCAGAGGTCCCTTCCAACCTCAGCCATTCTGTGATTCTGTGACTGCAGCATTTGATTTCGTTTCCTCCTAAAGTAATTCACATGCACGACAACTGCTTTGCAAACCTAATCAATGTAAGGTAAGTGAGAGTGGTCAGGCAATTTGCTTCACAACTGAACTACTGTACCAAAGCAAAATTATTGCTGATGTAGATACAGCCAGCATGCTCTATACTTTCCTTCCAGCTGCTGGCAGGACATAGGATGCAGCCGTCATTGGTGCAGAAGAGGGATCACAGCTCTCAGCCTGAGAGGATATGGGTGGATATGGAAAGGCTGAGGGAGAAGGAGGCAAGGGAACTGGGTAGTGACACATGTTAAAAAGGTCTGGAAGGTATGCAGATGATTCTTTTGCTTTTTCCTTTTGAAGGAAAAGATTTCAAACTGTGTGCTCAATAAATCAGTCAAAACCTTCTCTGCATGAATACAGTAACTCAGGGGACAGTTACCTTTCCCTGGAACTTGCTCACTGACAGTATGTGGCAGATATAGGACTTTTCTGTAATAATTTATGAGTGCCATATGCTAGCCTGGTTATTTTAGTTATCATGTTTACAGTGTAAATACGTTGGATTACCCAACAAGGTGTTGTCCAGATACAAATGGGAGAAGAATGGGTTGAGATAGCACTCACTGCCCCCTCCAGAATTAGTGTTAGGGGGCTGCTGGTTGGGTTTGTTTGGCATCAAGGGAGCCTTCAAATTAAGATGCTCAGTAATAGTCAAGATTCAGTAGACAAAGAAGGAGAAAGAAGTGAAGTGTGACTGTAAAAGATTGTTTTATGGTGAAGGAAACAGCACTAGAAAAACATAGAGGGTAGGCTTGGTAGGTGCCTGAAGAAGACAGTCTGGTTTAGGTCGCCATTATCACAAGGAAAAACAATCAATTCATATAATAAATGAAATCAGGATTGGAATGATTAATAACCACGCTGGTCTGTTATTAACTGTGAAGCAGTGAGTTATATGTTCAGGATCCCTATCAGCAGTACACAGATAAACCATAACATTAGAGACTGATGAAATGTTAATATAAGCCTAGAAATTTCATAGTTCTATAACTATTCCTAAAAAGTCCTAAACACACACTTAGATGGAGGTTATGATGCTGATGGGACAACTTGTGGCAGTGTCAAACCTGGTTTAACTGCTGCCCTGTCCCCCCAGCAAAACATCTACCCACTGTTATGGATTTTCATGCTTCTTTTAAATGTCTTTTCAAGATAACTCCTGATTTGTTTCAAAAGGCTTTGTAATTCCCTGGTTACTCTTTCATCCAGCTGGAGGTCATTTTCCTCCTTCAAGCAATCACTGTCAGGCAAACACCCGCTGTGGTTTTGGGTGTTTCTTTTACACACACTGTGAGCACCCACCCACACCATGGTGGGTGACACATGGTGATCTTGTAGAAAAGCAGGAAGCTCAGTAAGAGAGATGTTTGTGTCAAGTCAGTGAATTTTTTTTTTTTTTTTTTTGCTTTTAAAGCTTATTCATCCAGCTAAAAATGTACGTGTGTATACATAAAGACCATCATTATAAATTATTTTATTATCTTTACACATTATTAAATATTTATGTATGTGTATTTATATATATACACACACACGAAGGAGTCTGGCAACTATTAATTCTATTGGTTTTATATTTCTGGAGGGGAAAAGGTAAAGATAGAGAAAACAGTTGGGTCAGGAATATGAAATGAGCTGATACACAGCTGATACCTCAAGTTAGAGTTGAAAAGGCCAAGAGCAGAGGTGAATGTATTCAGAAATACTAGAAAAGAGAGTAGAGATAGTTAATCCCAGAAACACAGCATAACAACTCTATCTAATGTAAAACATGATATGAAGGCCTCCTGGCATGTGGTTTGGTATACATACATAAGTGAAGGCAATAATGTGTTTTGTCCATAAAAGGTAGGGAAAGAGCAAAAGGCACAAACCTGGGAAGTAAAGAGTAATAGGTAAATAAGTTGAAAGCCACTTCATGGAGTCAATAGCAGAGCTGCTCATCTCTTGAGCTTAAGGATCCTGTCTGAGGATCTAAAGATCCTTGGAGAGCATGATCTGTGAGGGTTAGTGATGTGGAGAGCTGTAGGCAAGGAGCACAGAATGGCCAACGTTGATGTCACGTGGCTACTGCAAAACTAATAGCAAGGGAGAATATTGTGTCCCAGTGGAAAATTCTGCCATGTGACTGTGTGAGTGCTCATTACAGCTGTACTTCATTATGAAGTTTGTCTGATTATTGCAATCACTCTGAAGATCTCTTGAATGGCTGAGGTGGCTCCCTCATTTCTGGCTTGTGGCTAAGAGGCAGTTTTGAAGTTTCTAGAACAAACAGGAAGGAAATTATTTTTATTTTAGGACTGTGACTCAGCAATGTGTCAGCAAAACCAAAAACGCATTGATTTTCCTAGCCATCAGTGATGCAAGATGTGGGGTTTCACTGAAAATTTTAGTTTATGTCCTGGTCTTTTTCCTCTTTCTCAGATGTTTATCCTATGTTGATATCTCAGCCAAAATAATGTCTAATACCAATGTAAATAATATAGCAGGGAAGGTAGCATCCAAATCTCAAGATCTGCAATACTTTGTAAAACACTCTTTACTTTGGTTGTAAAAAGCTCTCTCTTCTTCCTCTACATTTTATTTTAAACAACCTTTAAGACTTGAACATAAAAACATACAGGGAGCTTATTAGCTTCATTAAGAGTTTTAAAGACTTTAATCTACCTTGTAGATTATATATACTGTCCAAGATACACAAAAAAGAAAAACTTGTCCAAACTGTGCTATAGGCTTTACATAATTAGAAAACACGTTCCCAGTTATCCACTAACAAGATCATAAAAATGGTATGAAAATAGGAATACCATCTATCTGAGAATGTTGCTGTTATTTTATTTTGTAAGTTCATATTTTGTGGTAGAGGCCAAGATGAATAAAGTGTGAAGTCTTGCCCTATTTGATGACCTATCTCCAGTGAACCATGCTCTGTGGCATTACATGATCAAGTGAGAGTGATACAATATGGAATTCTTTAGAATCAGCTTTAATTTCAATTCCATCTTGTGCCATAATCATATAACTCTTTTTTTCTTGAAAGACTGCTTTCTCTGAGCAACAACTGTCTTTTTTTTCTTTTTCTCTTAAAATTCAAGTTATAGACATCAAGAGATTTGAAAAGGATGCAAAACTGCACACCTCAGTGTATCAGCTGATCTCTATCTTTAAGACAGAGAAGATTTTTTTTTTTATTTGTGATGTACATTGCTGAAGACACACAACAGAGAAATTAATAAAAATAAAAATCTTTTAATCAAAAATTTTCAAAAAGAAATTGTTTCTGCAAGATGAGTTTTGTTATTCATAATTTGCACATCACTGTTTAGGGACACTGTATGCTAGGTAAAATATGAATTCCAGTTATGCTGTTACAATATTACTGAATGCACTGCCATGAATAGTACTGGATTAAGATTTTATTAGAATTGTGCTCGACTTTTAGGACACGGCAACAAAACATTAGGATATTAAGTTGATAATAACTCACAGGCAAAATTTTTATTACCCAAGTTTAATTCCTAGTTATTTTTAAAAGTTTGTAGTTTTTCTGTGGATGATCCTTTACTATTGCCAGGATCTTGTGAAAGCCATCCTTATAGCATATTTGTGTCTCAAATAATTTCTTACCTGAAGGTAACATTAGGTGTTTTGCATTTATATACTGGATATTTGGCAAATATGACTATTGAGCTTATCAGTAGTTTGTTAATCATCTTTTTTGGTGGTTAGTCTGAGAACTATTTCATTGTGTCATCCTGCAGCAATCAGTTAAATCTTTTTGTTGAAAACATGGACCTGGTTAGAGAAACCACAATTAATAATTGATCATCACTTCTAAAAGAATCTCCTGTAAGCCTATTTTACAAATACTCTTGATATGATTAAGAATTGCATGAAAGATCCTTGAAATCTTCATTTTGGTCTTCCCTATTAAATTAGCGCTCTGTTGTTTTAATACTTACACAATGTGTTGTAGTAGTAGAGAAATGCATTGCATTGCTCACTGCTAGGCTGGAAACATGTTCTACAATAACACGGCTACCTACAGTTCTTCATTAGAGGAATAATCAGGAAGACAAGATTAGCAAAGTTAGATTTAGTGCTTTCTTTGGCCATTCCAGATATGAGAAATCTTTATTTCTACACTCCACCAATCGTGCCATTATCTGGAGAATTTATTATTGTTTTTCTCTGGCAAATGAAAAAGAAATGAAGGTGAAGGCAATCACCTTGCATCAGCCCTCTGGACAAGTTTCAGATGGCATTATTCAGGTTTTAATAGTGAGCAGCCCCATTTCCCATTTACCATTTCCCTAAAGAAATGGTTGTTTTGCACAGTTGCAAAGACTCGCCCTAATTTGATTACTTATGAATCTGCATTCAGCAGTCACAGCCTGACTGTTTTAGCACTCGGAATGGGGCTTGGCAACTTTTGCACATTACCCCTCTGTGTCTAACATCCAAGCTAAGCTCACGATTAGGATGGCATAGGCCATCTACGAAATTTTAAGTGCTACTTGGCAGCAAGATGACCGAAATTTGGCTCGTGGCTCTTGTCTTTGACACACAGAATAACAGAGTGATTACAGAAAATCAGTGTTATATTTAAAGAAGGAAGGAGGGCTTATTTCTGTGTCTGAAGCCTCAAAATCATAACAGCAGGTTGTATCCCAGTGGAAGAGCAGTCTCAGAACAGATGGACTATAGCAGTGTTCTGATCTGTGTTGGATAGTAAGTGGAACAGATTTCAAAGATGTAAAGACAGGACTGACTAAAAAGGTGTTTGAGCCATGAAGATAAAAATGATGGTGGCATTCACAGGGAAAAATATCTGTTACTAGATAATAGATTTTGGACTTTGCATTTACGGAGAAATTCTACAGGTTCTATTCTGCCCACCTTCTATTCCTCTTACAGAGAAGTTCTTAAAGAGAAAAAAAATTATATATATAATTAAGCAACATTGTTTACAGTTCTACAGAAAAAGCTATTTATCCATTATGGGAATGCGAGAGAATCCAAGCTTCTGAGTAACCTGAAAATGCTTTAGTATTATATCACTCTCATCAGTATCACAGCAATTTCTGTCCAAGGGATCATTGTGAATGGCAAGAAAATTGTATGTATGATAAAATCCACCAAAAAAGACAATATTATGTAATGAACTAGTATCAAGCCTGTCCATGTCAGACAGTCTTTCTAGGAGATTTGTTTTTTCCTAAGTTTTGGTTTTATGATTATAAAATTATCTTTTGTAGTTAGTGGAACCAATGTTCTATATCTTGCAAAACCTGAAAGCTGTATGAAAGTATGAAAGGTTGTGGGATGGGTTTTATAGCATTCCTTGTGCATTCTGTACACTATACACAGAAGAAAAGATTCAAATGGCAATTTTTGCTCTCCATTAAGGACACATAGGGCTTGACTGCCATTTGAGGACAAATCCAAAGAAGGATTTTAAATCCCTCTCAGCCCTAACACAGATAAAGTACTTTATTGGTAAAGGATTTTAGTTGGGGTTGAATCCTTTTTTTCTTCTCATGTTATTTCTTCTGCATGTAAAGGTCATTTGGAACTTCCATAAGAATCATACGCTCTGGAGTCAGTATCATAACATATCTGAAGGGAGTGCTCTTAGTTTTCTAGCTGCTCGAGTGGATTGCCACCTGCTTGTCTGACAGATTAGTGTGAATTTGCACAAGGATGAACATGTTTATGAGAAGAATTCCTGTTGCCTTTAAGATAAAGCATTAGAGAGTGGTCTTAAAAACTCAAATACCTCCACTTTATTGATAGTAAGTGACTTTTAGCTACAATCCAGTGCTGAATATTGTCTACGCCTCAGTTTGCAGATGTTATCCCATTTTCTAAAGCTATGAATATGTTGTTAATGTGTCATCTAAAGTTTGATATGTCATTCCTTTTTCCTCTTGGTTGGTTCTCATTCACTCACTTCTATCAATCTTCCAATATAAGAAGATTTGAAGGAAGCTGTTTATTCATACAGTAGGTAAAATAATGCTACGGATTCACAAATATTTTAATGAATGCTAGATCTGAGTGTGGCGTGCTAAATTTTGCCAGGTCCTGTGCTTTGTTTTTCATGACTATACAGCTACTATTGTGTAATGCTGACACGGCTTGCATCCCCAGTAATGTCTATCTGACTCAATGGATATTTTATGCTTGAAGCATAGTGTTAGTTATTGATTTCTTTTGTGTCATCAGTGATGAGAAGCAATGTGGCAGGACATGTAATATTAGGTGATACAACACAGAGCAAGATCAAATCTCTTAGTTTCTCAAACACTTGGCTTCTGTCTTTCTGCAAGCCTTCTTGGCTCATATGTCTTCATGTCACCTCCAAAATTTAAGGGACAACAAAAATTTGTCTTTACTTTTCTGCTTTGGAAGACAGTGGGTTGCAGCTAGCAGTTTAAGGTAGGTGGTCCATCCCTGGCTACCACAAATGTTTGCGGAAAGAAACTTCTGCCTAAATTAAGTAACCCAACGTGGAGGATATCTTCCCTGGTCCCTTCACACTCATAACTTGTACTTCAAGGGACCCCTCTTCCAACCCCATTCTGGTCCTGTTTACTCCAAGGGATGTCTGGCAGACATGAACCAAGTGGAGGGTGCTACAAGTCTCACTTAAAAAGCAAAATCCCTTGAAACAGTAGCTCAGAGGAGTGATCCTCCAATTCATTTCTGCTGCGGGCTGAGTCACTCAGTGAAGTAAGTGCATGAAAATAACCATGGCTACAAAAGTCTTAGGAAAAATGCCACTCTAATGGAAGTTAAGACCTGCCTTCAGTAACTCATCTCAGCCTGTTCACCAGGTGATGGATTTGAAGGACCAAATTATGGAGGATTTGACCTGCAGCTTCTTCTTGTATAAATCCCCACAACAGTATTTAAAGTGTCACCTGACCTCTGTATTCTGTCCTGTCACTCTCCTGTGAAGCTAATGCGATCATTAAATTATGGCTGTTTGTTCCACCATTAATCATTTTATTGCCCAGATAATGAAATTACCTGAAACTCAAGCTCAAGTATCCCATGAATTCCTAAGTGCCAAAGCCTGCCTAATTGTTGGTGCCTCTGGCATCCCCTAGACAAGTTCTATAATTACGTTATACATTTTTAATTGAAAAAAATCTCTACCCTCTGGAAATATAAAAAATTTAAAGAGTAGTAACCTAAAACAAACTTAAAATTAAATTAAATAAGACAGAGGTACTTTACTGCCTGTGTTGTTTATATTTAATGAAAGAGAACACATTTCCTTAATTTATCTGAAACCAACAGAATCGCCTGTCTACTGCACTGGAGTGTTGCAAAATTTAGGTCAAGTACACCAAGCAGTAAACAGGGCTTTGCAAATAATCACGTGGAATAGCTCATGAGAAATAGTCCATAATAGTCACATTAATCAACTAAGTTATTCTTTGGCTTCTCCTGCAGTGCTGTAGATCCCAAGGAGCCTGATATGCCAGGTGCTGTGTGGAGGTGCAGGGAAAAAGGAGGTCCCCAGTCCAAAAGGTACAAAGTTAACTTTATGGCCAAAACCAAAGGGCAGATCAAGCAATGCATCCAAGAGGCATAAGGTAGAAAATTTTCCAAAGAAAATAATGTTCCTTCATTGCTAAGTGGGAGCAGCTAGAATTTGACCAGCTCACGTTATATGTTCCCCTGTGTTAAAACTGACATCCATGCAGTGGGTTTTGGGGACCCACCTCCTTGGTGATGGAGCCAGACACAAGTGGCACCGCATGCTGCCAGGCAGCTGGCTATGGATCAGCTCCCCTCCCTCTGTTGGGTGGCTGTGTTCACCGAGAAGCAGGATGCCCCAGCTGCTTGCAGCTGCAGAGTTCCTGGACCAAAGCTGGCTTGGATCAGGCGTATCAGAGGGAGGTCGGATCTGTCTGCCCTCGTCTGTGTAAACATTCTCTGATAGAATAAAAATGCAAACTGGCCATCTCTCATGTCTGATTGCCGTAAGTGCCACTAAAAGCATCTCAGCAGCATAGGCAAAATTGAACTTTATCTCCTGTTGGCTTAAGGATGAGGAGCTGAAGTCTTGTTTGCCTGCCCCAGGGAGGCCAGCAGGGCTTAGACAGAGAAGGAAACAAGCTACAAGATACGGAGCTTCTGCTCCTGCTGCCTGTCAGTCAAGTTAACCAACAGCCATGGATGGCCCAAATAACCCTGTATCTTTCTCTTTGGAGCAACAGTGTTTGCCAGCCTGGCCTTCAAGAGTTTTGGCATGGTCAGAATAAGTAGTGGAATCACAGCTATTTTGTTGCCTCTCGGCACTTTGCTGTCCTATCCAGCTGCTTAGTGCGGAGCTGGCCCCAGTCAGCCTGTTATGGACAAGACCAGGAGGTGGTGTGTTATTTTTTGTTTGTTTTGCTTTTGTTTTCTGTTTGTTTTGGGTTTTCATCTTTTTTTTCTTTCTTTCTTTCTTTCTTTCTTTCTTTCTTTCTTTCTTTCTTTCTTTCTTTCTTTCTTTCTTTCTTTCTTTCTTTCTTTCTTTCTTTCTTTCTTTCTTTCTTTCTTTCTTTCTTTCTTTTAAATAAAAAACAACAACTAACAGTAACTGGTGTATTTCAACAGTTGCATTTACAACCTTGTAAAAATTTGCTGTGAACCCCAGCACATCTTGTGTGTTTACAAAAACAGGTTGATTATCATTTGTTGGACAGTTGTTTAAAGCCATGAGTGACAGAAATAAATACCCAAGTGTGCATTGAGTTGTAAAGTAGATATCACGTTAAAAAACTTTTCCAAGTCAAATAATGTGGTATTAGGAGATTTGTTCTAATAGAAAGCATTATTCCTTTGTTCTACTAGACCTGATGGGAAGGTCTCCTACACTTCCTGGCTCCCCTTACAAGGAAGTGTTCTGGTACAATCAGATTTTATAACTGCTTATTTTACAGCCACTTTCTTTAACCCCCAGATTGGTAAGAAATGCAAAACTCTCCTCTCAGTTAGTTTCCGAAGCCAGTTTAAGGCTTTTGTCCTGGTTTCTAAATAATTAATGAAGTAGTCTGCAGGTGTATCTAAGAGGAGATGCTGACAGGTGAACCATCATGACAGCTACACTTCTCTGGGGCAACACAGATTGCAAACAGCAGACCACAGTGCATGCGAGCTGTGCACAGGGAGTACTCGGTTATACGATCCAGTTATGGGCAGATAGCTGGGGCAATGCAAGAAAACCCAGAGTCTGATCAACATCAGGAAATCCTCCAGGACCTTGCTCTCTGCAAGAAAGCCTCCACTAGAAGAATGGCATGACACTGATTCTCTGTTTTAGCCAACAGCAAGAAGTAGGAAAATAATAAAATGTAAAATACCCAAATGAGAAAACATGCCCTGAGCAGATTTCTTATCACTGAAATGGAGATGTGCCATCCATAAAATCCATCACAAATGTTAAAACTGCTATCAGTGTTATGTGACAGGAGCTCTGATATGACTTGATGGGGAACAATATAAGATAGGTTATTATGGTCAAGGCAAGCTGTGGTAATCTTTAATGTTGATGCAGATATCACTGCCAGGGTTATAATGCCAAACCAAATTCTCAGACAGGAGGACTCATATCCGTTGCTCCCCCTGCTACTTTCCACTCTGTTTACCTCTCCTCTGCTTCTGATCAGTGTTTGGATTCGCTAAAGGTCTTTTTTTTTCCAAACTCCAGCTTTTCTAGAAAGGCATGTCTAACTCTGAAGAGACCTTCCCTCGTCATCTGTGTTAACACATGCTGGCCTGCAGAAGTGTCTGCCAAGTCTTCCTTGTGGTCACACTTTATTATCTCCATGTACTTTCTAGGACAACAGAGATTGTTTCAAAGCCAGACGAGTCGCTCCATTTCCTAAGCAGTGGAGCATGGACTCCCTCTAGCCTCTCTCTTGTTCTCTGCAGCAGAAATGGATTGATTCAGCTTCTCTGAATTTTCAGATCTTGCTTGGTTCTCTTTCCAGCCTGCACCATGCTGACCCCTTTGCTAGCTTTAGGCAGCCTCCTGTGAGAAGTGGGTTTCCAGGTCAACACACAGCTCTTGCTGGCAATCAAAAGGAGAAAACTTTCTAGAGAAATGGCATCTTTTACAGCATTATGCTTTTTTGGAGTTACTCCCTCAAGGCCTGGATCTGGCCAACTTGAGCGCACTCACCGTGGCACATTAACAGGATGGGCAGCCCAGTGTTTCATCCTTTGTGAATGCTGAAGGCATTACTCACAGCTGAATATCTCTAAACAGCTGAGCCTTTTGGTGAGGAGAGATGTGCCACGCTAGCTCAATTCTAAGCTCAATTAGCTTGTAAAAATACAGGAACAGCTCCCACGACTGCCTGAGGGGCAGAGGCTCTTGGCTTGGACAAAGTGCTGAGCAGAGGCTCTCATCTCCCTGTCCCTGGGTAGCAGTAGGTTAGCAGAAGCAGATCGTGGGGCTCTGTGAGAAAAGGCACAGCCTGCAGGGAGGATTGCGCCCAAGGACAAGTGATGAAACAGTTTACATCCCCAGCACCCCCTGATAATCCCAGTGTGCTGATGTGCACTGTGCTAAATTGCCATCTCTGCTTACACAATGTTAGTGCCTGAGACAAGCAAAGCATCAAGCTGGGCACCAGGAGTATCTCACGACTGCACGAAACATGGGCAATTCCCTGTGCAGATTCAATCCCAAGTGTTGTGGTGTTCACACGGCTGAGCAAACGCAAGAGGTGCCCTGGGACACTGAGGGACATGCTTGGCTTTCCCTAGGAGAGCATTGTGTATGGACACTGTCTATAAGCATTCAGTTTTGGCATTGCAGATGCATCCAGACAGAAATTAAAATGCAGTTTTGGAAGGGGAGACCCAGCTCTCTGTGCCTGTGTGCTCGAGGCTGAACTATGGGGGTGTCCGACTGCAGTCCTTACGAATCGCTGGGTCTGCAGGGAGTCTCATCCCTTGAAGTAAACAGATGAGCAGGAGAGATACTTTCAGTGCTCGACACTTTTAACTAGGCCACTTAAATACTTAAATTTGAATTGAGACATTTAATTTTAGGAACTCAAGCCTGAACATTTTGCCCAGAATGACCAAACCCAGCTGCTAACTGTGGTTTTAAAACACTTTGTTTTTTTTTTTTTCAGGAGCTCCATTTTCAAGCAAATGTGCAGGCATTTGGCTTTGAAACTGTTGTGTGTGCAAATTTAAAATACACCCCTTGTCAGGTTGCTTATGCAACATCTGATGCCCATGTTGCTATGGTTAGTACATGCTTTGGGTGAGGGCTGTGGTAACTAGTCACATATGGTATTCTCGCAGAGCTGTGCACAGGAATTGCATATTGTTACAAATCCAAGCAAATTTATCCTTTAAATAACGGCTGTACAAGGAGCTGAGTATGCAACAGCTTGGACTGAATTGCATCTATTGCAGGGTAGATTCCCAATTAGTTCTTTAAAAATTTAACTATGTAGCACTGCCTCCTGCTCCTATCACTGGTAACTGAGAGCAAAGCTAAATGGCAAATGCTCTGTGCAAAAGAAAATGGAGGTCCTGTGGTTGTGTGGAGATATTGTAGCATAACACATGTATTTTACAAGATGATACGCAAGAAAGTAACTGTAGGCATCTTTATTTTTGGAGTTGTGTAAAAATTAATGGTGTGGTGAAGAAACTATACGGCTCAGAAAACACAGCAAGATACTTACAGAACATATGCATGCCATTTCTATGGGCGTCACTTCTTTATGTTTCTTGTGCTTTCTTTGTTCTGTACAAAACTCTGATGGGTGTAAACTGAATTAAGGTATGCCAGTTCTGATTTTTCCTGAAGAGTGGGTGCTTAAACATTGCCTCACTTGAATACCCTTTCCTTCTAAGCAGTGTGTGTGCATCAATTTTTTTTTAAAAGAATATGTATTTTTCAACTGTGAAATAAATAAACAAATTTAAAAAATAGAGTTACGGTTCAGATGTGAAAAATACCTTCCAAGTAGAAGCTAATAAATCAATGTCTTTCTGAATTAGCACACCACAACTGAGGGGAAAAAAATATTAATGAAAATGTAAATTTCACTTTTTCTGAAAAAGCTGCAGAAGGGCAAGTATTGTCCAATAATACCATATACGATTAAAACTATGGCTTGAGTTACAAAGGACCCCATGGGGCAATGGTTGGGAAACTGTGCTCTGCATGAAACTCTAAGCACAATTAAAATCACATTAGCTTTAAAAAATTTCACTGGTAGTAATCCTGCATACTAATTTCAGAAACAGCGTAAAATATGGCATAAAAGTTCATTGTGGAAATTTGATCCATAATGTGGGTATGAGATATGTGACTCATTCCCATGTTAGAAATGTGACAGAAACACAATCCCTACTAAAAACTTTATTTTAATAAAAGTATCATTAGCTCTGCGAGAACCAAGAGCACTAGAAAACATACAATGCTTTAAGGTACTGAAGGTCATTTTCATAAGTCCTGTAGCTCTGATCATGATATTACAACATACAACCTGAACAAACTAAGGTACACTGATTTTGTTCGACTGTGAAGCAGGGGTGTCTAAAGAGAGACGCTCCAGTGTAACTCTGTTTGCACAAAATTAACTCTGCAGTAATGGGCAAAATGAGAAAAGAGAGTCCCACTCAAACTGTAACAGAGGGAAAATGGGAAATTCTTGCCCTGCTGAAAATAGAAGGAGTTTCAAGAAATGAAGCCACAAGATATGTGGCTAAATGGTTGTAGCCTTGGCTCAAGGTGAGCAGCCACAAGTTGTGTAGGTTAATCAAGAGTAGCTGAGGTTTCCTTACCTCTCCAGTTGGAACTGTGGCGGATGGATACATCAGGTGTTGCAATAGCCGAAGGCAGCTGCTCCTGCAGCACACTTTCTCTGAATGCCCATAAACACATCAGCTTTGATAAAAGAGACATAGCTAGAAGGGTCTTCAATCTATTGCCAAAGGTTTTATGTAGAGCAGCCTTCCCTAGTATCCATTGTGCATGCTAATAAATTATATCTACTATAATAGCAATCGTAAAAAATTTACAGTAGCAGCAAGTTAGGAAATAAATGAATGTCCAGAGTTCACAGAGAATCAGCAGGAGAATTTTGAGGAACAATATATTTGAGTTCTCTTCCTTTAATGTATTTAATGTATAATGTGTTTTAAAGTTTGCTGCCTGCGTCAGTGTTGAAAACAGTAAATGGAAATGTGACTATGAGTTTGCAGAATTTTATATTGTTATGTCATATTTCTTAAACTGTGTCAAAGGCATGGACCTGTATTTTAAATTTATGGCAGACCTGATGTTGAAACAGAAACTAGAAATACTGCCTGAGAACGTGGAATTGAAACAAAGAGGTGGAATTCCGAATTGCAAAAAATGCCATACAGAATTTTGGAAAACTTTGTTGGCAGATTTTATCTTTGGCTGAGAAGTCCCTTTGCAGTCTATGCACCAAGGAGTAAGGTGTTCACATGGCATCATGCCCCTGGTGCTCCCAGTGAAGTCTGATGTGTGAGAACAGTGCCTTTAATAAACATGAGATCCAATCTTAGATATTTACTTGAGCACTGCAGAATTTTAAAGTTAATTTAGTGGTGAACATGTGAAATTTATGCAGCAGTGCCCACATGCAGACTATTTACTTAGATGGCAACAATATAAAAATTATACCAATGGACCTAAACCTGTTAGAGGAGACATCCTTTTGTTCCCAGTAGGGTGCTGGGAGATATTTTGTCATAGAGGTACATAAATAACTGCTTATATGTTCTTCCATTCACCCGTGAGCTAGTTTCTCTATTTCCAAGTGCAAATGAGGCATCTACGTATGAAGGATAATTATTATGAAAATTATAACTAGTGTGACAGGTATTTTTCCTTTTCTATGAGTGAGGAAATCCAGATGCGAACAAGGTTACCTCTGTTTCAGTCTGGCGACCTCTCCTTTAATCTCATTTTACAGCATGAGCTTATGGACAGGATCCGTTGTAGGCAGTGAAAGTCAAGGGCTTTGTATATGCAGCAAAGGATAAAGAGAACGCACTTGCTGAGAAACAATATTTATTAGCCTAGGTGGAGTGCAACATTAATCTGTGTACAGTGCTGCTTTGTAGACATGTTGTATATGCGTGTAACAGCCAGAGATATGAACTGAAAGTGGGGGTGTGCAGCAGAGGGGGATCAGTCTGCCATTGAAATGCTTCTGGTGCCAAGAGGTACAGAACAAGAGCTGTTCTGCAGGAGCGAGTGGGAGGAGGAGGTAGGGTACAGCAGGCTGGGAGCAATCAGACCACAGCTGAAATACTTGGTAATTAACAAACAGGCTGGAGAAAACTTAGAGAAATCTGTTTTTCCTTTCATCTGCTTTTGATTTTTTTTAATCAGATTAAACTGAAAGCGTGCTTTAGCAAAGACGTCTGAAGGGATTGTCTGCAAATAGCTGGAAGAACGTGCAGTTGCCCTTTACTTCTGTTGGTTACATGGGCTAAAATACGCAAAATTAGCTGGTTTAAACTGTCATCGTTGTGCACAGAATGTGCTGATCTATTTTATTTTGTTATCACAAGGTTATTAAATTGCTTATTAAAAATTAAGCCTGAGTTTCAGAGTTTTTCCTCTGTTGGCTGCATTTTTTCCTTTTTCTAAGCTGACTATAACTTTATTGCTAGTTTCTTCAGGCTTCTTCTTATTACAGCTTCGAGTATGAATATTTATAGCAGCTCCCAAAGATTAATTTTATTTATGTGCCTTAAATGCCACTTCCAGGTATAATTAACAAAGAGACTTAGTCGGGCTGAACTCAATATCAATCCAGTTTTACTTCACTAACCTTTTGCCAAAACCTGGCACATTGCCCCTTATCTTTGCATTAGGTATGAAATGAAATGGCTTATTTAGGTTATGCATTGCAAAGTTTACATGCAACTCCATACGAATTTATTAAACCCAAATGTTAGAGACACCCTCAGCCTAACTCTGACACAAGAGGGTTACATGAAAACATGGTTAATGTCCCTTCTGTAGTCCACAGAAAAAAATAATTATTCTGGTTCATTATGGAAATACTAAATTATTCAATAGGAATGGAGATAGCCCAATGATGAGATCCTGCCAATATGCCAATACAGTGAAAGAGCTGGAATTGCAAAGGAGTGGATAGGGGAAGTATGAAAGGTGGAAAATGAGAATAGAAGAGAGGAATAAACAGGAAAGGCAGGGAAAAACACTGAGCAGTAATAATAAATGTAGGAAGGAGCAAAACGGTGCCTCCTCATAAAAAGCTCTATAACAGCATCCCGGACTACAGGAAACTGGAATTTTCCACTTCTTTAAAAATTACGTGGTCCCACTGGGAGCTGCAAAAAAAAAAAAAAAAAAAAAAAGCCCCAGACTGTTTATTCCAGGAACATAAACGAGCTGCATCAATGAACAGCAGTGGGAAAGCCCGCGCTGCGGGCAGGAGAGATGGTGCTTTGTATACACTGTCACATGCTGTGGTGTCCCCCCCGAGTGATAGTACTCATGTCATAGACTTAGGTGTCTAAACTTGGTTTCCTACACTCCCTGAGGCAGTCCAAGGTTTTATTTAATATTTCTGTTTACATGTTTTCTTCTTGTATTGCTTCCTTCTTGTCTTCCCCTGTTTCCCTGTGAGCTTTTCTCTGATGACAGTGGTGGGAAAGCTCACTGAAGCAAGCGGGACCTCTCATCACTCGTGTTTCTTCTGTGAGGCCATAAGCTCATGCCTGGTGTTCAGTGTCTTCTTTGAAGCTTCTGGTGCCAGAGGAGGCTCTCCCTCTTTTTAAGGCCAGCCATAAGGAAAATATTGAAAATTAACCTCTGGAGCTTGAGTTTGATGCAATATTCTGCAGGAGGCCAGAGTCTGGAGTGCAATATTAGTGGGATGAACTCATTGCCACTGAAGGTGTTAAGTCCAAAACTCTTTCAGATGACACACAGTGTTTTGTCTAGATGAAAAAGGTGGAAAAAAAAACAAACAAAAAACCATTGGGAGTGAGGAATGAAGGCAAAAGACAGGACTAGCTGGGCCCCTAGCAGAAGTAAGTATTCAAGTCTTTGGGTACCAGTCATTTAAGCAAAATGGTGGCTCTGGGTTCCCATTAGTGCAAGATAAGTACTTTGTAAATCTGCAGCACATTTTTCTTTTTGTACCAAAATCACTTGTATATTCTTAAAAGCCTGATTGTTCCAGATGCAGAAGGGTCTGGCCTCAGCAACTGCAAGTGATCTCGATGAAATCAGAGTCTCTTGCTGCTGACCCTTTCCCAGGGAGCAAATGACTGACTGCGATGCCTTGGCAATAGCAGACCGCTATGGAATAATTCCTTCATAAAAAACCGCCATGTATTTCTCACATCCCCTTATTCTTTAGATGTTAACAGCGTTCCTTTTAATAGTCATTTAATTTTCATAGAAGTAAATTTGCTGGATACTTATTGCAAAAGCACAGAACATTCTTTTTTTTTTTTCCTTTCATCTTCTCTTCATGCATTTTGGAAATGTCACCAAAGGAAAGAGAAATATTTGTTTCAGAATATATTCAAATAAAACATTCTGAGACATAAGAATAATGTATTAGAAAGAAAACAAACACAATGATTATTGCAGTGACTGAAATGAAATCTTGTGTGGTGGATTATTTGGTAGATTTGCCAGGGCTTTTATAAGGTCTTATTTCAATGTGTTGACTGCATATTACCCCCCTTCTTTCTTTAGTCTCATTTGAGATCCCAGGTTTTCATGTAGAACATGTGTGAATAATTGACTTTAATTTTACTGGCCAATGAAAACAAGGTAAATGATGTTTTAAGGGGAAGGAATAGTTTGTGTGAACTAAAACATGTCAAGTCTGTCTAGTGTTGTTATACATTTTAGTTTTGCAGCTAAAATACATATCTTTCAAAACAACTTTTTTTGTTCAGTCTTTTAAAATAAAACCTTTTTATCTTTTCTAAATTTCTTTAGATTTTCTTGGGATGAAGTTTGACCTAAAATTCGATCTTAAAATCTAATCTATCTCTGCTTACAAACGTGAGATATAAAAACAAAGCTAGAGGATATCTAGAAGTGGCGTTCAAGTTACCTACCAGAGTGTGTGACTGAGGTACAATATTCCTTGGTAGCAATTCGTCAGTAGTACACAGAGTGCGTAGACTCAGATTGTACTACTCATTTCCCACTTGGCAAAGTTGCTGATGCTCTCCAGAAATTCTCTACTTCTTGTTCTTTCTTTGACCCTGACAGCTAGGGGAGGTGGAGAGTAAAGGAAAAAACAAACAAACCAAACAAACAGCCCCC
>VXAL01014446.1:197171-240027 GCA_013399475.1 Chauna torquata | reverse complement strand
CTGCCAAGGGAAGCAGTTGAGTCGCTATCCCTGCAGGTATTCAGAAGACATGTAGATGTGGTGCTTAGGAACATGGTTTAGTCCGCACTAGCGGCCCGCACAGTCCGTGCGCAGCCTCGCAGCCCTGCCCCGCCCCGGCAGCACGGCAGGAGGCGAGGCCGGTGCCCGCCAGTGAGCGCTTCTAAGTAAGTACCTGTCGGAGGGCGCTGCGCGCAGGGAAGGTTTCGGCGCAGATAGTTTGCACGCAGCACAGCGGGCTTGTTTTCAGCGTGGAGCGTCGCAGGAATGTGTCCCGGCAAGCTCCAACAGCACTGCTTATCCTCACTGAAAGAGAAGCGCCTAGGTTTCCCTCTGGAGATACTATTGAAATTAAGATTGTGTTCTGAAAAAATGAAATTTTATTGGAGCAGTGCTCAGCGGGACGCCCAATGTCACTTGCTCTGTAGAGACATGGAATCAACTGCTGGGAAGAGAGCTCAAGATCCTGATGCTCAGGCTTCTAAGCCAAGCATGGGGCATGCTACTTTCATCCCTAGGGAACTCGGTGCTTTCCTAGTGCCAGAAGCTTTTAAATTAATCCCCCGGGGGGTGGCTGCAAAGCAACAGCTGGATGGGCCACATCTCAGAGAAAATGACAAAAATGCAAACATTCGTTTATTAGTTAAGAGAATCTCTAAAATGACAGCATATACCTGGTTTGTCAATGGACACCAGGGACTGAACCACCAAAATCTTTGACAGCTGCTTTGTTTGGTGGAAATCAAGCTACAAAGAAGAGGGCCAGGACTCCTTTATCAATCAATTATAAGCACAGTCTTTCAAGACAGCTACAGAGAGAGGAGCGAGGAGGGGGTGTGGGTAGCACAACCAGCAACAGCATTTTCATTCCTCCTGCAGTAAAAAGCGACAGAGCTCATGCTCCACAAAAGAAATATTTGTCCAGCAAGTCTCCTTTGCATGCAACAAAAACAATAAATGAAATTTCTAATGCCAGTTCTGACCAAAAGATCAAATTACTGTCTACTTGGTTGTTAGTGATTGTTAGAAAACATGCTCCAGTTGGCACAAACCAGTAGCTGGATGGACTGTCATATTTTGACAATCCATACAAGGGACTTCTTGCTTGAAGTTTGAAAGATATCTAGAGAAAAAGAATACCTGAGAGACAGGGAGAAAAGGCATTTGTTGTCTTACTGTATGTTACTCTATTATTGAAAAAATGTTGAGCTGTCATTGTATATTATCTGCAGATGAAAAGAGGATATAAGGAAAAGAATAACTTGAAAGAAAGTAAAATTTTCTCCCTAGTAAGATTTTTTTCCTCTTTCTTGCTTAGCACAGCCTTCAGCTTAGTTAGGCAGATGCTGCTTTTCCTGTGCTTTTCCTCCCTGTGGACTTCAGCACCATTACACATGGCATAAAACACTATCTAATGATTAAACAAGAACTTATGCGCATGTATATGGAGTCACAGCATCTGCTAGTTTATATAAAGCAGTTTTATTAATTTCGTGTAACTATTGTTAATTGAAGTCTTGCTCTATTATATTGATAACACTATTCCCAAAACTGTTAGAATACTTATAAGATTGCAAAATGCTTCCTTTCAAAGTTAGGGTATGTTTGAATTAAGGTGGTACATCACTTTTACGTTACCTTTAATAATAAAGCACTGATTCATTTTTCCTCTGGGACAAAGTATTATTCTGCTCATTCCTCTCCTGAGTTTATCTCACCTTCCAAACTAGAACTCGTAATAGTTAGTTCATATCCATGCTTCTGACTATGCCATGCTGAGCCAAGTATCATAATAGGTTTATCATTCTGAAAATGTCCTTATTTGTCTGATTTAATGTAGATTTATAGAACAAGTAGTCATGGGAACGTAACTGTAACATGAATTCATACTGCTGGTGCCCTCTTTCTCACTATCTTCCCTTTTGTTTGACAATCAGACTCATTGAGTTTCCTGTCAGCAGTCTTTAACCGGTATTCAACTCACATGAATGAAACAGTGGTTTGAATGCATGCACATGAGTACTTGAATTCAGCGAGCTGCACTCAACCTACCAGAAAAAAAATTAATCATCTGACACCTCGCTGAGCAACTGCCATGTCACTGAGCATCATATATGCAACATGAATGACCCCAAATTATTCCACAGTAAAATTAGTCCACTGTGTTTTTTTGTTCTGTTTTGTTTTGTTTTTTAGCAAACCGAATTCAGGAAATCATCATTTCTTCACAGACAGGATTCCTTTAGAAAGTGTGAAAAACAAAACAAAAGAAAATAAAAAAACCCTGTCAAATTAGTTTTCTGAAGACAGAGCTGAGTGAAATTATTAAGTTATTAATAGAGGCCATCCTTTGGATTATGCTTTTAGTAGCTATTAAATCAAAGCTGTGAATAATTATGCTCTCTTGAAGGTATGTGCTCCTCCTCTGCTGAACTTACATTCTTAAGCACACTAGTCGTTTGACAGCCGAATCTGCTCTTACCCCCTGAGTTTTAGTCCCACTTGCCTTAGGAATCCAGAACACCACTATTTCCTTTAGTTCCTAAATTTCAGGGTGAAAAATATCTGTAAACTAGATTGCAAAAGTCTGATGCAGCCCAAGAGAGGTATTTCTGTCTTTTGTGCAAAGCTGGTACAGAACGGACAAGGAGTTCAGCTGCTACTGGGGGATCTGGCAAAGAGACACTCAGACAGCACAACTGCATAAGAAAAGAGTTAAAAGCAAAAGCCATCTCCAGCTTTCCAAACAGGAAATCGCTATCCTTATGCCAGTTATTCTGAGGAAATATGCTCTTCTTTCAAAACAGAACTTAGATGGGCTGAACTGCATTTGATTTTTTCCAGTTGGTAGCACTTTCTGCATTTGCAAGCATACTCTGCCAGAATCAGGCTCAAGTTTTAGTGTTGTTGGCTAGCCTGAGGACATGTAGAGGATGGGGCAGAGAAGGGTGTACTAATGCCATGAAGGCTTCCAGGCCTTAAGGGGTGCCTGTCATCTGGAACCCCTGTTACAGAAAATTAATGGTTTTTATGCAGTGGACAATTTCATATACAATACCTATGCAGAAGAGAAAATTAATACCCAACCAACCAGGACAAGAAATAAAATATGTGTCTGGTGCAGTTAATGATGTAAGCCTCAGGACAGTGTTCCATCAGTGCTGCAAATTGGAGATTAATATGCTACAATAAGTCCATATATGCAGAATGCATTAAAAGTTTGTTCTAGCTACATGGGATAGTCTGAGTGTATCTCAAAAAGAGCAAAAGAAAACATAAAAAAAACCCAGTGATTTAAAGACTCCTCCTGCCCTGCAGGCTGAATTCCCAGATAATTTTGACTTTGTGAGGTTTTTAAACTCTTTGTTTTCTGCAAGGCAGGTGGATTATGCATCTCTGAGATGGTGGATGATTAATCAGTGCTTGGATAAAGACAAATCTAGAAACCTCAAGACAAGATAGAAAAGTCTTGTAAATGCGTCACTCCCAAAGCATGCTGTTGTGCCAGCAATTATCTTTTGGGATTGCTGCATATCGTTTCAAAGACAACATCAAGCACTGTTCCTGTCAGAACTACTACAGACTGTCCATCAGAATGTTTAATTCTGAGTGGAAGAAGAGGGAACTTAGTTTGGCAGAGGAAGAAGGACCCCACATTTCAATTTACACAGCCTTTCAATCAAAGAAATTTATCCAATAGTGGAATACAGGAAAAAAGTAATTAGATAACTTTTATTTCACCACTCCAGCAATGTCAGTCAGTTAATTAGATGCGTCCCATCAGATGATTAGGCAAACAAAGTTTTAATAGATGTTTTACTGAGCAGTCACTTTGTAATCTCAGTCATGCTGGGAACATTGAGTCAGGAAAGCTTCTGACAGAACAGGAAAATACTCTAGTAGTAAAGGACTTGGGCTTTATTTCTGCTAATGTGTGATTTTGGATTAACTACTTAATCAGAAGGTAGGGGTGGTCCTGGGACAAGGTTACTAGCGTAGAGATTGTATGGTCTAACTTTCTTTTCTGCATTGCTCTGCTGAATCCCTGCATGACCTTCAGTGAGCTGCTTAGAGCCAGAGCCAATAATCAGCTGCTGAAAGGCACTGTCCATATCCCTGTCATGCTTATAGCAGTTCTGGACAGAAATTTAGATCCCTGGAAAATTTACTAATAAACATTCAGGTGCCTAAAAGCTTTAGGTATGCAGAGGAATAGAGAGAAGTTTTAAGAATTGCTCTCTTGGGCTTGAACTATGCTTACGTGCTCTACTCGACATACACATAACAGTCCTCCACACACTAAATATCTGAAGTGGCAGGATGTATAGCAATGATATGCGGTGTTCCGGTCTGAAAACCATGACTTGGAGGGCCACTGCTACCCCTTTAATTTAGAGGAGGCTGTGCCAACCTTTGGAAACCTTAAGGTGCAAAGCCAGCAAAAAACATGACCCCTGCCCCTCTTCAAGATTGCCAACTAGTTTCAAGGTACATGTCCTGAATTACACCTTCTGAAGGAGGATACAGCTTAGAATTGGAAACTGGTATTTCCTACAGTAAGAACTACATTAGTTAAGGTTTTGGGAACCTTTTAAAAACAGAACATAAAGCAGAGTAATATGCTTATCCAATTTTGAAGCACTGATTGAAGATCACATTTTGTGCAACACATCATCAGATTCCTGCCTTTCCTTGCAAAACAGATGATTGGAATATGGTAGAATTTGGTCCCGTGCAATCAGCTGAAATCATAATAAATCATTTCTGCTTAGACGCAATACATTTATCTCCATGTGATGCTGTCAGATGGAATTGATACTTTTAGGTTTTTAAGAACAAAGTCTTCCCTTAGAGTCGTATTGCTGAGAAACTGAAAGAGTTTAGGAAGAAGTAATAAAAGATAAATTAAAAACCATTCTTGCAACTTCTAAGAAAGCCAAGTGAGGGAAAAGATTGTACTACTGTCCCTTCCAAAATGAAATTGGTGTGTCCTCATCGCTAAGCAGATACAACAGCTAGGAGCAGATATTGTATTCCAGTGGAAAGAATATGTATTGCACATATAAAAAGCTGCAACATAAATTTGAAGAAATATGGGCCTCCTTCAAATAGGTAGGTCAAACTGTTCCCTCAAGTAGACAATTGCAGGCTTGGGGTGAGTAAATCTTATTAGCCTCTCAGCACCTTAACTCTTCTCATAGAGATTGGTAGTAGATATATCGTAGACATATACTATTTCAGTAGTGAATGTGGCTGTGGTTTGTCAGGAAATAGGTCATACCATGAAACAGATGAAAACAGATTCCCTGATTTTGGAAAGGATGGAATTTATGAAAGGAGGTAGCAAGGAAAACTGAGCTTGGTACACAGCTCCTCTATTTAGATCACTAGATTCAAAGATACCACCCAAACATTACAGTTTGGGACCTTGTTTTTGAGGGAGCAGGACAAGCTGGGGCAGCCCAAGTCATCAGGCACCTTCGTGGGGATGGCAATGGGCCAAGTCCAGCTCTTGGGAAATGGGCCTCCTTCGTCCTTGGGCAAGGTAGGGTAAGGTCCCAGAAAAGGCTGATAAAGGACAGTGAGGCTTATTAGTGCCCTCAGGGGCTGACATTTTATCATGGATCATTCGCCGAGAAGGTGGTGTGGCACTGGAGCAAGCTCCCAAGGGAAGTGGTCATGGCATTGAGCCTGCCGGAGTGCAAGAAGCGTTTGGACAATGGTTTCATACATATGGTCTGATTTTTGGGTGGTCCTGTATGGAGCCAGGAGTTGGACTCGATGATCCTTGTGGGTCCCTTCCAACTCGGGATATTCTGTGATTCTGTGACTTCGATTGTTTTGCTCTGCTGTTATACCAATATCTTTAGGCAATTAGTGACAGGCTCTTGAAGAAAACATATAAATGCTACTTACTGTGTCGTCCTCTACGGGAGAAGAAAGGGGATGTATCTCTCATGACCCAGGTCAAGTTCCAAGCAGAGAGACTAGAAGGAAGATGAGGGCTCTTTGTTGGGAGATCCAAAGTGCTCAGACCTTTCATTAAAAAAAAAAAGAAATACAAACATTATGTATGCCATAGCTGTTTGTATACTACACATGAAGTGCAAAGATCAGCTTTATAGACTATATGCACTGACTGCTGATATTAAACTGCTTCTCAGTCAGTTTTTCCTTCCGGATATGTGTGTACAGGGAAACAGGAGATAAATTGCTTTACATAACAGAATTATCATCACCTAGAAAAACTGTCAGCTTTAATCCCATACGGATTCTAAGTTCTCATTGACCTTTCCCTCAATTTATTTATTCTTAAAGTTTTGTTAGCTTTTAGAGATCCTGTACAGGGAACAGGCAAATGTACACAGCTTCTGTTCAACAACCTTAAGCATCTCAAAGATGGTTTTCGGGATCAGAATACTACAATGACCCAGAACAGGAAAGTATCTGTACAAAACTGCACTAACTCTGCAAGACCCCTGTGATCTTAGAGGTGTAAAGAGAATCTGAAATAGCACGCCAGGTTAATGAGCAGAAGAATTCTATAGGCTTTGAAAGCACTGATTTTCCCTGTGAATGTTTAAGTTGTTTTTTTCTGAAGATGACAGGAGCTTGAGTATTCTCTCATTTTTTGAAGTCCTTCAGGAAAGGTAGCATTTAATTTTCTAGAAATACAGACACGCAAAACTTGTGTTTGGGAAGTTTGATGCAACAAAACAAACCTCTGGCTTGCCGATATGTTCTGATTTCTTGGAGAAGCCATAAAGAAATTGTTTTTCAGAAAGAAAAAATAAAAAGTACATTTTCGATCTATTAACATTTTTGTCAAGTAAGAATACTACAGATGCTGGCTTGAATTCCTTCAGTTTAGGTGCAAGGCTAAGCTTGGCTGTAATAACAGCAAAACAATATGGTAATACCTCCCAGTAGAAGGTTGGTAAAATTTTCTGTGACAAAAGGAATTAACTAGCTTAGAGTCATAATTAATTCAGTGTCAAAGAATTATCCTCCTGAATGGATAAACAATAATGGATAATAAATAATTTAAGAGGATAATAGCAAGGTAAATGGCTGAAGCCTTGGCAAAAACATTGCTTTGATTCTGCTAAAGTTCTGCTTAGTGCCACTTCCCTCTTCCACTGAAGAAAAACCTGAACATTTCAGAGGGACTTGTCAGTACCAAGTGTTAGTCGACCTCTACCTCATTCTCAGTGTAATCTCATTTTTAGCAGTCCTGTAACTGAGTAATGGTAGCAAAAACAAGAGAAAATTTTTTTACATGAGAGCTGTAACTCTTGCTCATTGCTGTCATGGTTTTGGCTTGGGCAACGTGCTCGCACGGGTGGCAGCTGAAATCTTTTCGCATATTTCATAGCTCACTCTGGGATAGGGATCAGGTGGTTATTGCTGCTTTTATGATATCTTCGTCGTCGTCTTCTTGTGATGGCCCTGCCTCGTCATCTTCTTCCTCCTTCCTTGTCTGAGTAGGAGTTGTTCTCCTTTCTAAATGACCTGACCTTCGCATCCATTGTTTCATCTTGTGTACAGGGACGACTGATACTGGCACAGGCTGGTCCGAAGGCAGTGGGGTATCTCAATTGATTGTTCATAGTCAGTTACAGATTGATCTCCTCGTTCTCTGTTTCCCCCCTTCCCACTACTGCACTTGACTAGTCCTAAATGGATTGTTGTGGTTTAACCCGGCAGGCAGCTGAGCACCACACAGCCATTCGCTCACTCTCCACCCACCCCCAACCCAATGGGATGGGGGAGAGAATCATAAAAAAAAAAGTAAAAAGCTCGTGGGTTGAGATAAAGACAGTTTAATAGGACAGAAAAGAAAGGGAAAATAATGATGATGATAATAATAATAATGATAATAGTAAAAGAATATACAAAGCAAGTGTACATGATGCAATGCACAATGCAATTGCTCACCACCCGCTGCCCAGCCTGTTCCCGAGCAGCGGTCCCCCACTTTGCCCTGGCCAGCCCCCCCAGTTTTATTGTTCAGCATGATGTCACATGGTATGGAATATCCCTTTGGTCAGCCTGGGTCAGCTGTCCTGGTCCTGTCCCCTCCCAGCTTCTTGTGCACCCCGAGCCTCCTTGCTGGCAGGGCAGTACAAGGAGCTGGAAAGTCCTTGGCTCTGTGTAAACACAGCTCTGCAGCAACTGAAAATATCACCATTATCTTCATCAAAAAATCCAAAACACAGTATTGTGTGAACCTCTACAAAGAGAATTTAACTCTATCCCAGCCAAAACCACCACAATTGCTTAAATCAATAATCTTCAAGATAAGAATGGACTTCATGCTGTTTTGCAAGCCATTCTGGAGTGGCAAAAATTTAATATCCTTAAAGGCCCAATTAAATCTGGTCTCTCTGCTAAGTTACAGTACAATAACTAGATATCCCCTGTTATTGTCTGGAATTTAGCAGAAAGAAGACCAGGTCAGTGATTTATGAGTAGGTACGAAACCTAGTATCCTGCCTTCAACTCTGAATAACAATGTAATAGCTAACTGTGGGATAACCTTTATACTGGATTTTCCTTCCTAACATGAAGACATAGTTGATACTTCTTTCAGTAGGCCCTGATGTAGCTTGATGTGGCAAATAATGTCAGGTTTCATTACAATAGATATAGTTGTTGCTAAAACAGATTTTTTTTCCTACAAATGTGCTTCAGTTTGATGTTAATATAAAAAAAAATTAAAAATAATAAAAATTGAGCTTCTATGATAAACTAGTTTTAAAATCAATGGACATATTATGTGTGTTTTTCTTGATGTGAGTTGTCTGACCATTAACAATAGCCCTGTTATATAACGTCTCCATCCAGTGACACTCCAAAATGAGGAAAGATTTAAAACCTTAACAGAGGTCACACATCTTGCACAAATAAGAACTTTGGGGCTTCCTTACCCATGCAACACCCAAATGACTGTAGATGTCATGCATTTAGTACTGACAGGGAGCCAAGTCTTGGGATCTGAATCCTGTGAAAACTTAACACAAACCTGAAAATCTACCTGTTCCCCATGGAAAAATAATCTGAGAGACAGTCACACAGATGCATTACTCTCCTTAACACTGCAGCCACAGAACTCAAAATTAAATCACTGCTAGTATCCTGACCAGCCTTACATAGGAATCAGTAACACAATGATTAGCCCAGATTCCCTGGCGCTCCTCACTTTCAGAAATATGCCTCTGACAACTCTAAAGCAATACACATCTCATTCTTCAGAAATCATGCCTACCTTCAGCCTCAGCTAAGTGGATGTATTCCCTCTGTCACCAATATATACAGTAAATTGAGATAAAAAATAAAATTGAACATCTGAGCAGAGAAGACAAGGCAGTCCAGGCACCTGAACCTCCCCTCTACCAGCAGCAAGAGGTGCAGAAGAGATTTAATCAAAATTTGAAACTTTTTCTCTTTCTTTTTTAAAGAACAAAATGGACCTAGTGCAATTCATTTTAACCTAATAACTCCTTTTTTTCTCATATTCCTTAGGATTAATTTTGCAACTTCATCTCAAATTATTTGCTTGGGCTATTCGTCTGAACTTGAAGACAAGAAGATTGTATCAGAAGTTATGAATCCTTCCCAATTAAGTTATCTTCAGAGAAAGATGCTGGGTAAAAGGCTTTTTGTAGCCAAGAGGCTACTCTTCATAGTGAGGAATGATTAGATTTCAGAGTGAGCTATAGGTTAGGAATAGGAGAGACCTTTCCTCTTCCACCTCCAGGGCATTTTATGACCAGAAAGTTAATTACAGAAGACCTGCATATCAGCTAAACAAATGCTTCTTGTACAGCAAGGGTAATGCAAACATAGACTACACTGTAGCCATTTCACAAGATAAAGCTTTTTTCCCTTCTCCAAAACAATTAGTGTTGAAACTGAAAAGCACTAAGAAAATTTTCTCCTCTTTTTAAATATAATAACCTCCCATTCTCGTTGTCTGTACCATGGTGCTCTATCACTTGTCAACAGTAACCTTAACCTTTTAAAAAAATAAATGGATTAGCAACTGGAAGCTGACAGGCCCATTTTTAGTAGCCAGACATTTGGCGAGGTATAACAGAGGTTTCTTTGATATTCCTGCCTAAAGGAATATCCAGGGCCAAATTCTGACCCAAGGTACTCAATCATAGCTAGAAACATGCACCTGAAGAGAGCATTTGACATTTCTGTTTTTAAACTTGTGCAAAGGAATTTCCTTAGGGGATGTGAAATTCATTCAGCTCACCAAGATTATGTTTAAAAAAAAAAAAAAGAAAATGTTTCATATGTACTGAAGTCAATCCTCAAGGCCACAAATTCATTAAATAAAATATTTATGTATTATTTCAATGAAAAATACCTCTTTAATAAAATAAGCCTGCACATTCAAATAAAAATGGAAAAACAAGAAAAGATTTCTGCCTGGGTCATTTTTAAACAAACTGGATTTCTCCCTTTTTCACCTTTTCTGGAAGAAGAAAGGAGTATCACCAGCAATTAACGCACATAGTTTTCTGAAGTTCTGCGTAGTGCAGAAACATAACAGAATTTTTATTGAAAAACCCATGCTGTTTTTAACTAAAAAGCGCAACTTCATGTTACAGAGTATTTTAGCACAAGTCTTTTGCTTATTACTACCTTTTGATATTGCTGCATTACCCTGTGGATAAGCTTTCTCACTTCGTTGGGCTGTATTATTCCCAGTTTGTCAGAGCTAGACCTCATCAAAGTTGCATCCTAGCAGCAAAATAGGGCAGAAAGCCTTTTCCAAGAAAAATACTAAAAATATATTGAGAACCAATGCAGGCAATCCAATATCTTCATGCCTGGGGAATGCATGACTACATTTGTATATAGATTTGCAGGGAGATACATTCTTATTACTATTCGGTAAGTTGTGGTAAATCTGAGGTGACAAACCTGTCATCTAGATTTAAGAGTTACAACAGATGTGAAGGTTAATAACCAAGATCAAACTGTACTTTCTGCTACATCTATATCTGGAAGAATATCTCAAAATCATTCCTATTTGTTTGCGTGGAAATTAGAAATCAACCTTAGCAGTATTTGTGGCTCCTGTTCATAGCAGCAATCACTAAAGTAATTCCTAGCAAATTCCTAGCAAATTACGTGCTTAGAAACAGCCTCCATTAAGATCTGGATTTTCCAGTCTCTGGGAAAGTCTGACATTTCAAGAAACTGTATTCCAGTTCTAAGTAAAAAGTAGCAATTTTCCACAGAAAGGATATTACATAGTAACATCCCTAATTTAAAAAAAGTGGGGGGGGGGGAGGTTAATTCTGCTCAACACCAAGCCACTTTCATTTCACTAAAACAAGCAAAAATTAATGGGACAGCTGATTGCCCCAGGTATAGAGATCTCTCCAGACTGCTCCTATGAACCAGAACTTCCAAAGACATCCTAAGAAGAGGCAGATCCAATATTGCAGGGCCCTGAAGCCTACCACCTCCATCTTGCAAAAGAGCTCTCAGGATCCTGGTCATTTATGAAGTCCTACCTAAGACTAGCAGGATTTTCAGGCTTGCCTCTGTGATAGCTGCGAGTGTACACCCCAGAGGACCTTGCTGAAGGACTCCTGATCTACTGGTGCCACAAAAGTTCCTGGTTTCAGATTTTAGGGGGAAAGGGATGCAACAGGAGGAAAAAAGATTGCCTGAGAATTCCCTGTAAGCTCACAAATTCAAAACCAGTCCTCATGATCACACTGTGTTCATATAGCCTCTTAGAAAATTTCATCTTTTCCTCTCTTCCCATCTGCAAACATAGTCATCCATGAATGCCTAAAGAACACTTTACGATATCAAGGCGACCAAGCAGCACCAAAGCCAACAAATAGCCAAAGTAAACACTTTGTGAATGATCCTTGGACTCAACTATGCTCATAAAAACTATTGTCTAAATGGCACTCAGAAGCAAAAGTCAAAATCTGTTTACAGTCAAGACAGAGAACAAGGCAAAGGGCAACCCCTTTTCCTCACGGTTTCTTGCTCTGAATAGCTAGTGAGCTTTACTTACACTAAGGGGTGCATGTATTCCAGGTTTTACTTTTACAAAACCTTTTCTAAAGTAAGAAAATGTTCACTGACAGTCTGTCAAGTTTATATTTTTCAGTTGGAAAATATGTTTAATAATGCATTACGTTACTATGATTTTATGTCATATTGAAAGCCTGATGAGTACAAATAAATGATAGTATGTGTTGCTGAATCTGTACTGGAATAATGTGGAGGCGAAATTTGCATTTAGTGGGCTGTAGCAGATCTGCAGGGATAGTGAATTCAGTTAGAAATACTGTGTGAGGTCTAGAAGTGATCAACAATGCTGACAGGCAGGTGCTTGATGAGTACATTTTGGAATAGCATACACTTCCGATACATGAAGCACGTGTCACTAATAAAACTGTATTTAACTCAACCCTGACTACTTTTTTTTTTTAAGGCTTACTTAAAATTTTCTGTTAACTCCTTTCTGTTAGAAACTTATTTTTTTCCTTTTCACAGGAAATACTAACTTTTGATAGAAAAAAACAAATGTCTCAAAAGTGACTCACTGAATCAGAAAACACGTGCTTCATGGCTTCATCCTTTTCTACCAGCTAGGCAGTCCCTCTAACTGCCATATCCCATGGACATTTATTGATGCACGGAGAGTCTGTGCTAAGTCTGGTAGATGTGGTTGGATCAGCAGATCTTGACTGGAAGAAGAGTAGCATGAAATACCCAAAATACAATTCCATAAAGACATTGTGAAAGGGAAATATTAACAAAATATCATGTGTTGTTGCTCATTACACGGAAAAAGTCATTTTCCTGATAAAAATGTAGGTGAAAATAATAATGCTGTTTTCTGTGCTGATTTCTGTGAATTATTCTTAGCACTTTTATGTGTATTGTGAAGTCTAAGAAGTTTTTTAATTTCTACTTTAAAAGCTAGTGGCATGCAAAGATCATCAAAAACAATTAAAATGACCATGCTTATACTCTACCCAGCTCAACTAATATAGTTTAAAAATATACTGCCATCTAGAGCATACTATTGCATCTCAAACGCTCTGCAGCTGCTGAAGACCTCCCCGCTAAGACACCACAAAAGGGCAGTGAATCACTGATAAAGAGCTCAAGGTTTCAATTACAGACCAGACTAGCAATGGTTTAACGTTGTTACTCATCTGTGTGTGTACAAGAAACCTTTAAAAAAAAAAAAAAAGAATCAACACAACAGTATAGTGATCTTTGCCTTAATAATCATTTACAGCACAGTTAAGCATCTTTGTAGGCAACACTGGGAAAAGAAAAGAAGTGAGTGTTGGTAATTAAACTGCTCCCAGCTAGGGTTAGTCCCCTCAATGGCTGAGGCTCTGGGCACTTTTCCTGCCAGTCTAGTCTGCAGCTTTGCTAAACAAAGGGGAAAAGCCCGTTAGCAGCAAAGCTTCATATACAAACATATACTCTGAATTTTTGGATGCTTGCATGTGGTATCACTTCTAGATATTTTAGGATCACGATTGGAAAAGGAGCTGGGTGGGGACAACTTTCTGGGGCTGCAGTATTTCAATACAGGGCAATACCTGTCCTTGTCTTTAATAACCAATGTGCTGGAATTATTGACCAGGTATGCAGTGAAAAACAGAAGCCATTATGTCCAGCTGTTTCCTGGAGCACGGAAAGACCTCCAGATACTGCAGACATCAGGAAATCACAAGATAAAGTCTGTGGAATTGGTAACCTTTCTGCTGAAGTGCAAATAAGTACTTCAGGTTGCAGATGTTCTGAATTTTTTCTGTATGTGTAAAAATAAAGTGATCTTTCCACTGTTGTCTGGGGTATTTGTCCACTGTAGCTTAGAAAAACCTCTTTTTTTGTCTTCATATTTCTTGAGTTTCACACAAAAATTCCTTGAACATTTAGATGTTGGGGGAATGCTTATTTGAAGGCTGAGGTGCAGATCTGAATCTCTGTGGTCTGCAGGAGTCTGTTCACACTCAGAGCAGAGAGCCTACGTGACCTGATAAAGACTGCTTTGTTGATCAGGATGAAAATGGTGGTAACTCACTTCTCCTCCCACACTTTCATACCATGTCAGTACTTCTGGCTCTGGAGACACTTATAAGAAAATTTAGTAAATGTTTTTTACTTTCATATATAGCAACTAAATGTCCCCCTTCCAGCTCTAATCCATCTACAATTGCACGTGACCTGAGCATCTCTTCCACTGCACTATAACATTGAGCTTGGATGGGGGTGGAGGGGAAAAAAAATTAATTTCACACAACAATTTCATATCTGAAGGAAGGATGGACTCTCTTCCTATTACTCCTGACACAGAGGCAAAACATTTCAGAAGGTCCCAGTTAAACCTGAGTTAATATGGGAGGTGTCTTTACTTCTCTGCAACTGATTTATTCAGGTTTCCTCAGAAACTCACATTGCCTGTATCCCATACTACTGTTACATATACCTCTTTCTTTCACAGTGCTCTGTGAGAAAAGTGTTTTGGACATGTGCACCATCTTTCTTCCTCAAAGGGCATGGGGTATTGTCCAAAACAGTAATGCCTGCAACACCTGGCAAAAGTCCACCCCAGAAGCAAGCCAACCTTGTTCCATTGCCTGGAACCACTCAATAATCACAGCTGCAAATATTGGTCAGTAAATAATGGCTATTTGGAAGAAAGCAACAGCAGTGGCATAAGTCAGCATTATTTTTTCCTCATTACTATCATTATTACTATTGTTGATTCAGTGAAAGGAGGTAAATTTTGTTTATTGCATAAGCAAAAGACAATGTTGGCAGAAGGTTCAATAATGGTCCCACATGCAGAAATACAAATCCAGGGGCTTTCTCAAAAATCAGACATCCCCACCTTTCACATTTAAAATAGGCCACAAGCAAAGGAAATAAAATACAGAAACTTCAGATAAAAAACAGAGATTTCCTATATAAAAGAGCCAGAAACACTGAAGTGATGTCTTGCATAGAAACTGTGACTCCACTAAACCACACAGACAGAGGGAACACCTTCAGAAAGGTCACTGTAGCTTTAGCATCTTTGCCCTGTTTTAATGTACAAATAATTCTGAAACATTGCAATCCAAAGCTGGTATTTTAGAAGAAGAAACTTTTAAAATATGCCTGCTGTATCAAAACATAAAGTTAACACTGTGGAATTATATGAAGCCATACATACGTACAACAGACACAAACTGTGAGTCAATGACAGTTACGAATTTCTTGCCATTTGTATGGCTAAAACCATTTATTTGCTGCATAAGGCATTTCTGTTAAGATATAGTCTTGTAGAATAGCAACAAATATGCAGGGTGTTTTTGTACTACAGAAAATACTATACATTTGGTTTTGGTAAGCAAGCTGCATTATTTCTGGAAATAGCAAAAGGGTGTGATGACTATTTCAGTCTAAAACCCAGCTGTCTTGGCAATAACAATAGAAACTAGTTGATATTCCCTTTACTGGGAAGGATGTCAATGTGCTTATATTGCCTATTTTCAAGTTGCCTATTTCACTATTTTCACATAATAGTGATTTTTTTTCACTATTTTCTGGCTACAACTGTGGATATTTAGATGTGAAGGCATTTCTCAAGAAAGTTTTGCAAGTGCTACCAAAATGAAAGCCAAGAAACACCTGAATGAGGCATGAGAAACTCCTATGTTCACCCAGATAGACACCTCTGAATTGACTACGAGTAGAGCTTGTATAAAGGAAAAGTACTTGTCATTTTGTTTTTCAGTTGCAAAAGGAAAAAGAAGAAGCCGTATCTCTGGAGATAACCTGATTTTTTTAGTCGTCCCGTCCCCCACCCCCACCCCGGTACAATTTTGCTCTGTATAGCTGCTCTCCAAACAGCCTAAATGTTAACAAATCCCCATCGCTCACATAAGAAAGGTAAGCAATGTTGTAAAGCAGCTGATGCAACCAGCTACCACTATGTTTTGCCGGATGGCACGGGAATGGTTCAGCTACATGATATAAAAAACAGTGCTCCAGTCCAAGTGGCAGTGCCTTGTGTCGGGGACAAGATGGCCCAGGTTATCTTTGCTGATGCAGGCTTTGTTGCTGTGAAGTCCCACCTGTCCTTACGTTTGGCTTCTGATATGCAGAGGACCATTGAAAAGAGAAGCTTTCTGTTTTCTCTGTTTTATTTTCCTAGATACTTCCTCAGCTATGGGAAAGCTGGAGAGAAGGGCTGCGCTGAAGAGCTGGACCTTAACTGAAACATAAGGAGCTGTAAAACAGCTAGGAGTGGACATGAACCACATAGAAAAAAATTAGACATGACAGATTTGTTGCAGAGTTATGTATTTCTTATGTGTAAGGGTACTAGGAAACCATAGGATTAAATGACCTGCCCAAATTCACAGTGCAAATTGGTAGCACAAAGATTAAAAAAAAAAAAAACAAAAAGAAAAACAAAACAAACAAAAAAAACTTCACTGTTTCCTTCATCCCAGAGGCCCCTACTTCTGATAGTCCAGCCCTGTCTCTGCCAAATGACTTTATTCTGTCTTGTGAAAGTGAAATTCTGCACATCTGGAACAAAGCCACTATGTGAAAAGGGCTTTCATTTGCACAAAACCAAAACAAAATAGAATAAATATCAGCAGGAGTTTCTAGAAGGATAGTAAGATATTTTATACAGATTTTTGTTTTTCATTTTTTCCCCAAGTTTATGTCTAAATCCTTTCCTGTAAAAAGTGAAATAACCTAGCTTCTTTCCCCCCCCAGAACCTGTGCTGTTCAAAAACAATTTCCCAAAGTGATTCCCAAAAGGCCTGTAAGAGAAATGACTACAAATGGCTGAGTTAACTGCTGTGGATGGCCTCATCAGTCATTGTAACACGATCTCAGCACAAGACTCATCAGGACAGGCAACTTGTCATGACAGATAACACCTCTTTAAGAAGACTTCCTCCCATGGCTTTTTCCCAAGAAAGTCCCCCTTGGATAAGGTGCTTGCAAATAAGAAGTCCTTAAGCAATAATCAAAGAGGAATCAGTGCCAGCTGCCTTCACTGAGCTGCTTCAATGTTGGGGCTTTTTTTATTTTTACCTTTATTCTCTGAGTGTGGAATGTTTTATCTGCATGCATGTCTTGAAATCAAAGTACTTTCGGCATTTGCTTTAAAGGTGATTTTAGAGCTATGAGAAGAGTGACAAATTAAGAGAAGGCCAGAAAAGGCTGAGAGAGCACTGTTAGTTTCATGCTACTTTTTCATTGCCACCTCCAAATGCTGTAAAACAATTGGCAATCTGTGCATCATTTTCCTCATCTAGAAAAGGAAGAGTGTACATATCTGTATTATGAGCCTGCTATGGAAACTGGTAAGTTGAATTTTTTGAGTTATACAGAACTTTCTGCAACAAGCACCACAGTAAAGCCCATTATAAATAAAACCCAACTAATTTGTTGTTCCGTGGACAATGTTTCATGAACTGGAACTTGAGAGAGCTAATTCCATTCCCAGCTCTTCTTGTCTGCAATGGGATCTCAGATAAATTGTGCCATTTTTCTTTTGCCTTGGTTTTTTCTACTAGTAAAATGGAACTAATAATGCTCTGTGCTTGGGAATCCTTGGATAAAAAGTGGTAGATATTTTTATGAAGAAATGTATACGCAAAGTTTTCAAAATACCATTTCCCTTGAAATCTGTTGTCTGCTCCTCACATGCAGTTTTTACTATGGTGAGGGCAAAAAGTTTGTTTAAGAAGAACAGTTGGCTTCTTAATGACACATATCTCAGTCACAATAAAGAGGCAAACAATTTGCAATGGACAGTTTGCTTGTAAAATTTGGCACTTGGCTGATTTCAAATTGTTCATGGACAGACCGCAGTTGATGACTACTTTGAAATTACTCAAATATTTACTAGGAACAGATTTCAGCCCTTGGGGGTTTTTGTTTGTTTGTTTTGTGTGGTACTCCAGCTATACACCAGTTGGTCTTTCAAATGCCCATGGTATTGAATAGGTGCTGGATCTGAGCAGATATCTGAATTTTTGTTTTGCAGGAAACTCCAGGATTTCTCTTTCTCTCTATTCCACAAGTTGGAATGAAAAAGAATAAATCTGGAAAAATCTTATACTAGAAAACAGCCTGGGAGCAAGTGCTTTTGTTTGAAGGAGTTAAAATTTAAGTGTTTCATGTCAATTTTACAATTAAGTGTACTATAGTATAGTTGCAATTGAAGTAAATGATCCAAATGCTTCATCACGGTAAAGTCAAAACATTTCATTTTGATTTTCTCCCAGCCTGAAAAAGACCCCAGTATTTTGTGTAAATTGATATATTCCCATAGGAAGTCTAGCTTTCAAAATGATATTTCCTGATGGAAAATCTGACATCAGAAAATAACTTAAGTAATTCTCATTCCTATGTATCTGACAAGATATCACTCTGCTCTGCAGATGCCTAGCACCTCTCTGGAACTCCTCCGACAGGGAGCTTGAACTCGAAAAGCCACGGAGCTTGGCCAGTCTGACAAAACACACTGGGAGTCAATGAGGTCTTTCAGAAAATTTAGTAAACAGCAAAACAGAATGAGCACAGCTATAGTAAACTCAAAAAATTCAAATGAAAGAAATTCTCTATTGCTGACAAACTTCAGATGGATATTTTTTTTTATTGACAGAGAGTGAGCTGCATGGCACAGATGAGCACAACTGCAGGAACTTCAACAGACGGAGTCCCTGCTAGAACAATGCCACTGCTCCTTATATCTATACCCTTCTTTGATAACACTGGCAGCCAGTTTTGAAATGAAAACCACACATCTTCTTTTCTTTTGCAAAGTAAATTGGCCTTTTTGTTTACAAGCTGCTTGCACCTGTAGTCCTAGCTGCACCGTTAACTGTCTGACGGTGCAAGCAGCTGATCCAGCACTGAAGGCAGTAAGCTGAACTGGCATGTGCAGAGCTGCAGAGGGGCACTCAGTAAGTTTACATCCCATCAGGGAGTCAGGAGCATTGAGCCTTTTCATAACTTCTGGTTTCAAACTGGGAGAAGTCTTTTGAAACAGTTTCACAAACTACCTTTCTTCTTCCAAGGTCTGCCTAATATCCCTCTGTAAGTAACAGTATTAGCAATCACAGAAACTACAAGGTAAGAATTTGGGGTATTTTAAAGGTTCTTTTCTTATGGTTTAGCAAGTAAAAATAAATGGAAGCCCATTTCACCTTAGCAGCCAGCCTTCTAGGATTCATTAATAAATAATTGCTTTGGATTACCCATGACTACAGTTTGAGACATCCTGGGAAACTCTAAATAATTGCATGAAACATAAGCATTTGTATTAAGAAACTGTCATTCAAAACTGTTGTAGAGAGTTATCTCACATTAAAGTATTTGCTGCATGCCATAATGCTTAGAGCATCTTCCCCTCCCCCTCTCAAATCTGCATGCTATGGAAATGATTGTATGAGCTCTAGACGCATACTGAAGCTGTCTTGCTTTGCACATGACAAAAGTCACCCCAGATTCTACCCACTCACATGATGTCATTGATCTCAGAGACACACATCTGTACTCCTACTTCAGCAAAAAATGCTTTGCGAAGGTAAGCAGCCTTCTTTCCATCCCATTTACCAAAAGAAATCCAGGCAAGAAAAACAGGGAATGTGCTTTTCTCCCATGATAACTTTATCTCAGGAAAGACTCTGGGTTCAGCGGGTTGTCTTAAATCTGTGAAGAAAACCAGAGCACATAATAAAGACCAACATCATTCAGATGCCCTGTAACTTGCAAAGAGAGAGAAAGATATGAATGATTTGATAAAACTTTTGCATTATGCAGAGGTGATCAGATGATTCGAAAGAACAAAGCACATTAAGATTTTTACCACTAAATCACTTACTTCACTAACTGGCAATCAAGGCAACTCTCTAACAGTTTGGAGGTCAGGATCCTGTTTTCTCTGGGACACTCCATATCTTGATGATAATAAGGATCCCAGTGAAACATTTTAATATGAACAGCATCTCTTTTCACCCAGTTTCTCCTCATTGCTTATCTGCCTCTCCCTCAGATGTCCCTGGGTCATTACAACCTCCTGCTCATGGATGTCCTATAGTTGTTTTCCTGGGCTGCTAGAAGGACTCTTCAGGAATTGGGCATGTGTATGGACAGGCGCCCTTCTTCCTCCCTTTCCTCTCTTTTTTATATCCTGCTCCTGCCCTGTGACTGAGCGTAGGAGTCCTAGGTTTTCTCATGCCACAGAGAAGAAACTCCTCTCTTGGCCCTGGGAGCTGGTAACAGAGGCAGCACTTGCTCAGAGGGAAGTTTCCCCTGGCTTTTAGCAGCCAGGTACCTCTCACTACAGATGTGTAGCACCTGAGAACACTGAAGGGACAGGAGGAGATAAGAACAGACTCATTCTCATGGTGAAGTACTGAGTATGTTCTTCTGTGGAAAGATGAAACCAGCATCCATCTGACTCATGCAGAGTCTTAGATTAATATTAATCTCAGATGCTTGTGCTCCCTTACCACCCACAATCCAGCATTTATCCAGGAAATAGTGCAAACTTGTCCAACATGCTCTATTGCATTGCTAAAAATAGTAATTAACCTGTTTTTCTGTTTCATGCTATCTCTGGAGCACTCATACTTACACAAGGTTGATCAGAATCCAGCTCACTACTCACAGGAATTAACATCATTATCTCTCTGTACAGACTGCCTGAGCTACAAGTTCAGTTCCCCAGCTCTCAGTTTTAATCTGCCCGTAGTTTTGCTTTCTGACCACTGCATCCTGGGCTGCATGTAGGAAAGTCAAGAACTTTGCCTACTTCTCTGTTTCATAATGTGAAATGCTTCTCAAGGCACTGGCCTCTGTGTCTCCAGTAGCACCTAACCTGCCATTTTTATGATGACTAGTTAGAACTGGAAGCTTCTGCAACACATCCACCAAAAGTGAAACTAAGTCAAACTCTCCTGAATTCTGAAGTGTGCAAAATCAAAATCCAAACAGGAACCCTAGCTCAAAGGGATCTGTATGATCTCACATCCTATTACTGCAGAGTATGATGCCACTTCTATTTTAGTCTAAAAAGGATTTATGACATACTTAACTCTACTGACAGGTCAATCACAGTGCTATAATCAAAATCCAAACTGCTACTTTTAAGTCTATTTTTGTGAAACCTTAACACTAGACAAGCAGAATTAATAGGGGATGAAATAAGCAAGATTGCTTAGAATTTCATCTAAACCTTTTAAGATTATCTGTTCAGCTTTTTCTTTTTTTTTTTTTCCTTGAGTTCCTCTATTTTCTAGGTAATGCTGCTTTTCCAGTAATATAGATTCAAGCTGCATCTTTACCAGCCAGATAGTATCTTTACCATCTTTACAGAAACTGATCAGAACGCTGCACGCACACAGGCTCTCTTCCTTTCCTCTGTCCAATTTTGCAGGTGTTGGAGGTCAGTATCGAGATGATCACCTCCTTAACCAAATTGAATGACACTTCCAAATTGTTAGTATAATTCTATTTCACAGAAATCAGATGTGTAAAAATATTATAATGGGACTTTATATTAATGAAGCAACAGTACTCAGCAGGCAATGAAAACTGCAATAATCTCCCAACCTGTGAACACAACCTAGGGTCAGAGTTAAGCTGGGTTTCTTCTGTCCTTGTACAGTGTACACAGTAGCAAAAATCCTGTAAATGGAAATTATGGTCTCAGTAAAACCTGTGCAGTCCCTGTGCTTTCAGTGGTCAAGACAGGTTACTCACCAGAACCTGGGTTAACAGTGCCGTTATTGATAGCACCCTGGTGCCTAAGAGCCTCTAAGCTGTGCCAGCTTTTATTTTTGGTGGACATAATATAGGAAGGTAGAGATTTCAGCTTGCTCAAAGCTGAATTGGTTCTGCAATGCTAATAGAAAAAAGCAATAAAACCCAGTACATTGTCAGTAACGGATTTTATATGTGTCTGAATGTACACACAGAGTAACTCTATTGATTAAATAAGGACCTTTTTTAAATAGTCATTCTCTAAAGTAGAATAGCATTTTAAGATTGGTAGTGAATTATATTCATCTGGGGATCTCATCAGGATCCTGTGGCATTCACAGTTTTAGCATGCTCCAGTCTTGCAGTAAGAAAAAACCAACCTACAATACCTGCCTGTAAGGTTGGTTTGAAGTGGAAGCAAAATTCAGCATTCAGGACAATCCGTAGCTATCATGGGATTGAAAGCCAAAGATTTTGCTAATATTTAAAGCCTTCATGTGCTGGCTAAACATCAAGGATATACTTTACTGAATAAATTTTTAAAATCCTCTTTGTGGTTTAAGCAGTATCTCTACAGTATCTTACTACGGCCTGAGCTCCAGGCAATACACAGTTAAAAAACCTAACACCAAGTGGGATACAATCCAATCCAATGCCCAAGCCCTCAGGCAGAATCAGAGAAACAGTTTCCTCTGTGAATGTATTGATTTGCCCAGACTTGGCTCGACTTTTTTTTTTTTTTTTTACACGAATGTTCTTTAAAACTTAATTCTGAAATGGTGATGGTAGGGAGGAATGTGGTATTTGTTTGCTTTTCTGTTTTTAACTGAAGAAACTTCGTATCCTGTAGGTATACATGATCTGAAAAAGCTAGAGGGGTAGGTTTAGTCATGGATGAAAATAGAAGACAGGAAAGGTTTTCAGATCAGTGAATTTCCTTAAACTGAAGGGAAAATATCATTGTAAAACAATTCTAAAGAAACTTCTTGCTAAATTCAGCAAAACTAGAGGAATTACATGCAGGATGAATAGAGCCCGACAGTGCGTAGATTTATTTTTCAGTTTAGACTAACTTTTGTTTCAAAATCAAGTACACAGATGGCAATGAACCAAGGGGTGCAGCTGATATGCCAGAGGGCAGGACTGCTATCCAAAATCACAAAGCTAGGCCAGAGGAATGGGCCAACAGGAACCTCCTGATATGCGACAGGGACAAATGCAAAGCCCCGTACCTTGGGAGGCCGAGCCACCTGCAGCAATACAGCCTGGGCACTGCCTGGCTAGGGAGCAGCTCTGCCAGAAGGGATCTGCTGTGCAGCAGGCTGAATGTGGGCCAGCAGGGCTGCAAAGAAAGCCAACAGTATCCTGGGTGTTGTGGTTTAGCCCTGGCAGTCAGCTAAATGCCACACAGCTGCTCGCTCACTCTACCCAGGTGGGATGGGGGAGAGAATCAGAAAGGCAAAAGTGCAAGAACTCATGGGTTGAGATAAAAACAGTTTACTAGGTAAAGCAAAAGCTGCACGCGCAAGCAAAGCAAAACAAGGAATTCATTCACTACTTCCCATGGGCAGGCAGGTGTTCAGCCACTTCCAGGAAAGCAGGGCTCATCAGGTGTAATGGTTTCTTGGGAAGACAAATGCCATAACGCCCAACATCCCTCCCTTCCTCCTTCTTTACCCTCGCTTTTATTGCTGATCATGATGTCATACGGTACAGAATATCTCTTTGGTCAATCTGGGTCACCTGCCCCTGCTATGTCCCCTCCCAGCTCCTTGTGCACCCCCAGCCTCCTTGCTGACAGGGCAGCACAAGAAGCAAAAATGTCCTTGGCTCTATGCAAGTACTACTCTGCAACAACCGAAAACACCACCATTATTTTCATCAAAAATCCAAAACACAGCATTGCGTGAGCCTCTATGAAGAAAATTAACTCTGTCCCAGCGAAAACCATGACACTGGGCTGTATCAAGAAGACCATAGACAGCAGAATGAGGGAAGTGCTTGGTCCCTTTTATTCAGCACTTGTTATACACTGCCTCCAGTTTGGGACACCCAGTACAACAAAAGCATCAGTTAACTGTAGGCACTGAGACGGTCAAGGCAGGAGCACTTGCCCTGTAAGGAGAAGTTGTGGGGTTGAGACTTGTTCAGCCTAGGGAATGGATGGCTTGGGAGGACCTAACAGCAGTCCCCAGCACCCAGGGAAAAGTGACTGAAAGGAGGAACCAAGCTTAATGCAGGTATGCGTGGTGGGAGAACAAGAGACATGGTCATAAATTGGACCTAGGGAGGCTCTGACTGGACATAAAGGGAAAAAAATAATCCCTGTAAGAATGGCACAGCACTGTAACAGGGGGCCAAGAGACACGTGCTGTCTCCATCCTTGCAGGCTTTCAAGCCCCATCTAGACAAAGCCCTGAGTAACCTGGTCTAAATTCAGTGTTTGCCCTGCTTTATGCAGGAGGTTGGACTGGAGACCTCCCATGTTCCCTTCCAACTGGAATTATTCTAAGGTTCTATGAAAGCAATAGTTTTGAGACATAGCTCATTTTTAAGATGATTTAGAAGGACTGGTGGGTTTTCATTAAAAAGTTATAACTTCTACTGGTTTGGTAGAAAACCTATTTTGAATTATTTCCATCAGTGAAAGCACGAAAGTGAAATCCAGCTTGCACAAATCTCAGCAGGTCAACACCAAAATTTTTTTCCTACAGACAGCTTTTCTGGCTCCTTAGGAAGTTTGAGGCACTCAATAGCTTCATTTTGCAGATGGAGCAGATAGTTAAAGTCATCTGCTTGTGTTTGTACAGTTTCCATATCAGAGTCCAAAGCTAGAAGACATGATTTAGTCTTGTTTTTCACTAGAAACATGAGTTCCATGTGTTTGGATGATTTGTATATTGCATGGAACCTTGGTATAATGACTCTCATGTTTTTAATACAGCTTCTTGGTGCTTCTTTGCATTATACAATACTGTGTAATTCACTGCTGAGAAGAGCAAAGACAAATCTCAGCACTGAACTTTAAAACACAAATAAACAGGATTTCCTCTTTTTTATTTTTGTTTTTCATTCTATTTGTGTTTTAGGAAACTGGCCTAAATGCAACAGTAATTCTGTAAGTGCAGCTTAATCTTAAACAATAACAACAAATGAGTTTCATTTGATCTGTTCAAACACAGTGCGTTAAACAAAAGCGCCAAGGGCTGCTGGTGCTAGAGGGATATTGGCAGAAGCTGTTTCCTCAGTTATTGAAAGAAAGAAAAGAGACCATTTTTAGCATTTGCTGAGGCAATTGCAGCAGATTAACTTTAGATCAATGAGTTGCTTGATTATTCTCCTTCATTCTCAAGTCTCTCTCAAGGTTTCTCTTTACCAGCCTGGAAAATAAATATACGGATTTAAAACACTTTCCCAGTCTTTATCTTCATTCATGAAGAAGGGATTTTTCAAAAGTGCCTGTGCCTCATCTGCAGCAGGACGGATGTGCCAAAGTGTCATTGGGTGTCACTAACTACTTAGTGAGGGAGTGGGCACCCAGAGGGTACCTACATACAGGCTCCTCCTGGTTTTGACTGGGTTCCCAGCCTGCAGCTATGGAATCGTGGAATCATTTACGTTGGAAAAGACCTTCAGGATCGTCAAGTCCAATCATCAACCTTACCAAGAAGTTTAACAGTGTTTTGTATCTATTGTTGGTACCTATACTTGTAAAAGAAAGGTTGCTTCTAGTTGAGAAATAAGAAAAAAGTGCATGATTTCCATTTTTTCTTATATGAATCCCTCTCAATTCTAAACTACCCTTGTAACTTCTTAACCTCTTTCTCCTTTTTCCCCCATGCTACCCCATCCCCAGTTCATGAATCACTTGGAGGACTTGTAAAATATTATACCTTACATGCATATTCTCCAGTCCCACCTTGTTCTTAGTAGAGCCTGGAAAAAAGTCAAGCTGGGAAACTCAGACCTTTAGTTGGCATAGTGCAAGGTGCATCCTTGCAACCACCTTGGGAGGCATCAGCTTTTGCTTACAGCAAACTGGCTGCTCAAAGACTCCTAAATCTGCCTTGCAAGAAGTCCTTACTTCTGCCCCAGCCCTCCTGACTCAGTGTCATTCACTTATCACACTTATCCTGCTCAGATCCTCAGCTGCCTTCAGACTCGATATTACTCTACCTGGGATCTTTCAGGTGTGTGAAAGAACTGCCTCCTCCACATACACTATTGTTAGGAGCCACTCCCAGTCATGGCCAGGATCCGACCAGCCCCTGGAATGGGAGGCTTCCAGGAAAGCCTTTTCTCTGAAGACAGAGCACAGCTAGGTATTTGGCTCTGTAACACCATGAGACCAGTAGATCCATCCCCTCTGATTTTAGAAATGTTTTAACATGAGTGCTACCATAGAAACTTCCAGGCCCTATTTAACTGTCTTTAAAGATAATATATGGTAGTATTTTGAAAGTGAAACTCCAGTAAAACTCTCTCTGAAACAACCTCTTGCAGCATGTGAGACTTCTTATTCTTCAGCAAGTAGAAGGAATATAGTCTGAGTTTCAGATCATTATTTTTCTAAGCTATGCATGTTTCAGAGATGGGGTCTGCTTAGCAGACAACTATTCATCTACCATTCTATGGCAATCTGCCCATGCCCTGAAGCAGAACTCAAGCCATCCTGAGTTTGTCATTTTTGCCTTTGTTTGGCTTTGTTTTGTTGCATGTTTAAAATGACATTCCTCCCTTTCTGGACTGACATCAGGTTCTTAATAAGAAGAGTGTTCTGGGGTTTCTCCCTCATCTAGCAAAGTCCCCTGTCTTTTCAGTTGCAGAAAGTAATGGAACTTTAGACATATAAATGCATTAGTGTTCAGCAATTTGATGAACAGATATATTTGTACAACACTGCAAATGAGTATCATAATATTTTACTGTCTTGCAGCTAAGAAGCCACTGCTGTAATCATTTGCTCATCTTTGTACACAAGAAATCCATTGCTCCTAAGGGTGTGAATAAAAAGTTAATCAAGCTGACAGACATAGTAAAACAGCTGTTAACAACAGCATTTTTAAAAAAACAAAATAAATGTGATAGAAGCTTACTTACATCTTCTGATGTGTACCTAGAACATAGGCAAGATAAACTCATCCCTTCTTAGACAAACCTTGTTAAGGACTTGGGAACAAGACTCCTGGGCTTACCATATTCTGCCTTTCACTTCTGTTTCTGCCAGAGGTGACTTTCTACAAACCATGTAACCATCCAAAGGTTGTTTCTCTTTTGGCATGTATTTTGTGTCATCATTTAAGCTTGCAAAAACTCAAGAGGCTATGCTAGCATTTTACATTTTTCTTGCACTACTTAACATGCACATGTCCAAAATGTCTTTATTTAGAAACCTAGAATATAGCTAAAATATCTGACAACATCTGAGCATACAGAGAACAATAAAGCATTTACTATCCTTGGGTAACAAGTTATTTTATAGCTCCATTAACAGCACAAGCTAAAAGCATATAAAGTAGAGATGGGTGAACTGGAGCAGATACAGCAATATACAGGTTGCTGATACTGCTTCTAACTAAACTCCCAGCCTCATTTGCATTCCAGCATCTTCTTGCTGTTTCTTCCTCTCCCTTCTCTCATCCACCTCTCATTGTACATGAAAACACAGATATTGCATGCACTCCAGTGCACCCTGGTTCCAGATCGGCCACAAATCTGACAGAGATCTGGACTCACACATGAGTCTTGTTTTTACTTCCAGCTGAGGTTTAATCATATAAAGATTGCACACGAGTAGCACTTGAACATTTGCCCCAGTCTTGCAATTACTCCTGTGCTAAGCTAAGCTCTTCTGTAAATCTCGAGGTTTCTTACGATCTCATTTGTATGGACTGGAAGCCAAGCACTAAGCTTTCTTCTAAGGAACATGCAATGCAAACATTTCAGGGGTATGCTAGTACATGAGAACCAGAGAGCAAAACAATTACATGCAAGCACTGTTTACCTTCCTAAACTTGGATTAGTTTGAACGAATATCATAAAGAATGATGGATAAGGGCTAGGAGCCTCGGAGATCTTTATATCTCTTTTAGGCAGGTAAGATATGTTCAAGGATATGATCTTCTGGTGGTTTTGCAGGCAGGTGTGAACTTGCTGTGCCTGCTTGCCTTGCTTTGCATGCCCTAAGACAGGTGAGAAAGTAATAATGCAGAGCCTTAGCTACCAGTGCCAAACCAGGTGAGTAGGTTCCTCCCTTTAGCAGGGCACACTGGCTCAGCATGAGGATTGCTTTCCAGTGGTCACATAGCCACCAGTGGGTTGAGAACATCAACACGTGTTCTCATCTGCCAGGAAAATATCATGTGGACTAGCCTGAAGGAACCTTGTAGCTTCTGAGGCTAGACACAGTCCCACAGCCGCTCATCTGAAAGCTGTTCAAACCTCTGTTGGACTTCCAACCCTGCATCCACTATAGATAAGAACAAAACCTGGTTTTTTTTGCTGTTGTTTTCTTTTTCTTTTTCTAATGAGCCTGCCACTTCTCCTCAGATTTCCTCAGCATCAGTCTTCCTTTCACGTAGGTCCAGTCTTGACTACAGCAGATAAGGTAGTACACAAGCTCAATGCTCTCCAACCCCCAGAAAAAGATCACTCAAGGCTATTACCACAATAACAAAACAAGTTGGCATCCTTAAAAAGTGAGCTTATGGTGCCTGCATGCAGCCAGTGAACATCCTGTTATTCTGTTGATAGGTCACCCTGGCAAGCATGTTACGTCAAATGATCCCTCCAACAAAATGTACTAACAACTGTTGAAGAGCTCTTGCAGAGCAGGAGGGCCGAGATGCGTGGAACTCACACCAACGCTGTTTCACTGTGGCATTCTACGTATGCACACAAAATAAAGAGATATTAAAAACAAAAACTAATTTCCATTTGCAGAGGGGAGGGGAAGGAAGAGTAGTTTCCTCACCCTTTCAAAGCCTCCCATTAGCATGAAAGGTATGGCTCAGCAATTGTAGATGCTAAAATCAGCACTTTCCAACATTTCACTAAAAGCAGGACTGTGAGATTTTTCTGGTGACTTCAAGTGGCAGAAAGTACACTCTCCACAAATGCAGCAAGTGGGTTGACCTAGAAACCTTGCTAATTTTTACCAGGGATCTCACTGATACTAAGTTTTATTTGAAAAGAGAAAGGTAATATGTACTTGATATAATATATGTAATAGACAGCTGTTTGATTCTCTGTGGTCTTACACATATTCTGTCAGTTACACATGAATGAAGTGGACACAAAATGCACAGATCAGTTGAGGAATTATCACTTCTACATTTTTTAAAGCTACAGTGAGCCCAGTGGAAAAAAAAATAAGATTTTATTCTCAGTATAGCTGTTCCAGTCTGTTCCAGAGCCCAACCAGCAGTTTCCTAAGCCTCAGATTCAATGGCTGTTCAGGACAGAAATCTCAGGGACTTGGGTAGTCTAATTTCTCTCCTGCTCAGTAGCAATGTACGATTTTTTTTTCTGGTATAAACCCAGTCATTGTGCTGCCTTCAGTTACATTTCCATGTGCACCTAAATGATCTTCCAAGCCTTGATAAATCTGAAAGAACATAAACATACATATATGCATGTAATAAATACACGCACACAATTCAGCTGAATGATTGAAAGTAAAAATCAATCATCAAAGCACTGAGTTTTGGCATTTTCCAGAGAATATTTTTCAGATCTTTCACATTCATTGCAATAAAAAATGAAGGTGGATTCTTTGTCCAAAAGCCTTCAGATTTCAAAAAAGATATTTAGGCTTAACATTTAAAAGTTAATTCTCCCTTGACAACGTGGAGAACTTCCATTAAAGCAAAAACTATTATTAGCATTCTGTAACCCTTTGTAAACGGGCCCATTGTTCAAATAAACTGATCTCTGCAGCAATTGACCTTAACATTGCTCAGAAGCTTGACAGTCAATTATCTTCTGATCTCTCTTCAATAAGCCTTGTGGCTGGAATAACCAATCCATCATCTGGAAGGTAAGTATAATAGTGTCTCATGGGCATTTTCTTCACTACTTATGCCACAAGCACCCTGCTGTAGAATAAATCGCAAAATTCTGTCTCAATCCCTAAAAAGCATTGATACAGCTAGAAGATATTCTCCCTTGGCAAGTCTCTCTGAACACACACTGAGAACCAAAATGAAAAACAACTAATGGGTTGAACACAATGTCATCTAGTTCTCAGCGATACCATCAGACTCATGAACAGTACTGGACTATGCCTCCACCAGGTACCACGACGCAATTCTCTCCCACTCTTTCACTTCCAGTCAATCTGATCCTGCTAGGGGCCTTGGACTTGCTGCTGGCAGGGGCTTGTAACATGGTTGAGACCACAATATTCAAGTTCCACTCCTCTCTCTGGTTTCCAAAGTGTGATCCCCCCTTTCCCACACACTGCTGTGAACCTCACAGTCCCTGCTCTGCCCACAAGGATGGGAGCTCTGCCAGACTGAGCAAGAAGACCCCCAGCACAGCAGCACTACTCTCACCCTGGGGAGATGCACACAGGTTGAGGCAGGGCTCAACAGATATTGTGGATACTGCAATATTGCTGCTGCCTGAGATTCTCGCATTGTTTGCTGCCCTGGTCATTTAGAACTGTAACATTGTGATGGTCTTAATACATCACTGCTCCCCAGAGTCAATTCAAAGCTAAACACACCATTTACCATGAAAGCTAGAACAGTGAGGAGTTTCTTTTCAGCAAACAAAAACTCTTCTGCACTTGAAGCTTTGAACTTAAGATTTAACTTCTAATATTACTACTGTGCAATATTAATACTACAGAAATATTGGTTTATTGCTAATAAAAGCAAATTTCAACTGTTCTCAACCTTGCTCACACAACAGAAACTAATCATATCCCTGCTACACACATTTCTTCTGTAGAGACTGTTCATCTTTACAGCATATGCTTTCATAAATAATGCTCTGTAAAAATACAAAACCAATCGCAGTCTCTGTCTAGGCCTCCTGTTGGGGAAAATACAGATAGTATCTTGGGAATTGGAGATCAGCAAGGAAGAGTAAAAACCTAGGTTTCTTGAAAAGATAGACAAGATAGCATGGAGAAGGAAGCTGGAGGAGAAGAGCAGGCCAAGAACTAGTAAAGTACATTTTACTGATCTTCAGCAAGGTGGTAAATCCTGCACTGCAGTTAGTAACTCTTCAGTGATACCTTAGCCCAACCTGAGTTTTAGGAAAGCCTTACAAGTAGCCCTGTATTAGCCAGTACAAACTGCTGCAATCTTTACTACAAGACTAACATTGAGTTATTCACATTTGAGTGTCTCCATGAGCTACAGAAGTTCACCCACCCACATGCACATGCACTCAGTACTGTGCCCACTCAGGGCAGCTCACAAGCGATGCCAACACCTGGAATTTCACGTATTTAAAAAGAATCTATTGCTAAGCAAAGGTGATTCCTGATGGACACAAAAGCAGGACGAGGTGAGGAAAAGGATCATTATAGTAGGATGAAAGTATGTGAAATTACTAAAACAATTAAACTGGAGATGAAATATCTTGGTTTTCCATGTTACCTCCTCTCCTGACACTTAAAACCTGCTTAAGATTATTATCCTCAATGTCAAAAAGCAAATATATACCAAAGATAACCACCACAGGACTCATCAGCAGTTTGTCTGTTATTATTGAACTTATTAACCATGTTCAACAGAACAAGAATGAATAACAGCTATAAAAGAAACCATATTTTTTTCGTCCTTGAAGGACAAGCCACCTTCATTTTCTAGGTTTGTTGACCCTTCCTAACACAGCAGAAGAGAGAATAAGAAAAGTAGTATCTGTTATGGCACTTCCGAAATATCATAGTCAAAACTTTGCATCAGGACAGTGTATGGTCTACATAAGGGTGCAGCATTTCAGCAAAAGCCACCGTCTGTTGGATGTCTCCTGGTATGTGGGCAGAAATCAGCAGACCCATAAAGCTGCTCTTTAGCTGCAGTGCTTTCCAGCAGTGTGAAAATGGTTTAGGATTGAGACTACTGGACTACGCTCCACATTTACTTCCTTGTTCTTTTGTATGTAAGATCGAGGGCGTTGACCTGCCTTTTGACTTCTTTTACTTGTCAAGGTTCATATTCCTATCTAGTGATCAGATTTTATAATTCTGTGGATTCTCAGCTCCAAGGAGTTCAGCCCCTTTGACAGCATTATATATTTGGCAAAATTCTCCACTGTTCGTGGTAAATAATATTATGCCTCTTGTAGAGGCTGAAGAAATGCCTGTCCTGGACTTCACGTCAGCCAATGCTAACAACGGACACGCAAATTCTGAAAGACCCTGTCAACTGCAACTCCAGGGAAATACTAATGGCTTTTATCACTTGTGCACAGCAAGCCCAAAGTGAAGTGGCCACATTAGTGTGAGTGTGAAGAGCAGTTGGTAAAAGGGACAGAACCCTGACAACATTCTGTATATATGAGTCATCAACTGTAAAATGTGCAGAAAGTGCATCTTCATTAACCTAAGCTCTGCTTTACAGCTATAGACATAGCAGCAAGTTCAGATAACAGAAATGAGATCTGAGAAAAACAATATAAAGTAGGAATATTTTACTGAATGCTTGGGTAGCCTAAGTCTACCAGTTAGTTTGGTTCCCACTTCATCTTGGCCATTTCTTCCGTTACTAAAAGATCCCAGAGGAAGTAATTTTGTAAGAGACAGCTTACAGATAGCCAGCTCCAGCAAGTGCATATAATTTATCAGGATCCTAGAAGGCAGTGCTGTGGAAAAACAGAAGCTTTGTATAAAGTTCAGCCACAGTGGAGCAAAATTACATTGGCTGCCAATGCAAGCATTTGCTAATTCTGTTGTGACCTGACCTATCATCTCCAGTCAAGATCAGCTCCATGTTTCTATGCACTGTCTGCACACAAAGAAATACATTCCCTGACACAAAAGCTTTGTGCTCCAAAGCCACAAAAGATGTGTGTTGGCAGGGAGGGCATGGGGTACTGCTGCAGGAACACAGGTACTTTTAAATAAAACACTTGCTAGCTAATATCCTGGCTCACATATGGGTATGAGTGCAGTGCTACACATATCAGCACCAGAGGTATGAAAGCAAAGTTTTCATAACTTTTAATCAGTGAAAAACACTCAGTGTATTTTTGACAAAACTAGGATGTGAAGCACAGGCTGCCAAGAAAGACCTACTTGGGAGAATTGTTTGGGGCTACATACTCAAGTTTTACCTGTGATTTCAGATCATAAAATCATAGAACGGTTTGGGTTAGAAGGGATCTTTAAAGATCATCTGGTCCTACCCGCTGCTATAAGCAAGGACATTTTTCACTAGATCAGGTTGCTCAAAGCCCTGTCCAAGCTGACTTTGAATACTTCCATCCATGTGGGGCATTCACAACTTCTCTGGGCAACCTGATCCAGTCTCACCACTCCCATTGTAAAAAATGTCTTCTTTGTATCCACACTAAATCTATGCTCCTGCAGTGCATCATTACACCTTGTCTTGCAACTGCTGGGTACACTGTTCCCTTATGCTGGGAAATAGCTGCTATATTATGACCTCTAAGTGGTTATGTTTCAGTGCTGAAGGTGGGAGATGAATTGCTGGAAGTGCGTGAAAAAGAAATGACACCTTGTTGACAAAAGTAAGAACAAGTTGTGCTTTTCTCAAAAGGAGAACATTCTGCAGTACATAGGTGATATAGATGAAGTTACTGTCAAACAGGTAACACATCATGGTACTCATTCTTCATTGCTTGGTTATGATCTGAACCTCCCTTATATCCTACCATTAGATAAAGAGAGGAAACACTGCTTAAGTGGTATGTGTTGGCAGAAGGGAGGAAGCAAACATAGATCAGCTACAATTAAGAAGGAAAGATTCTTTCTCATTCTTTATCCGTCATAAAGATTAAAAATTTTATTTTTCAATTCCTCTCTGAAAACTCAACAGGCCTTCAAGGAGGACCATCAAACAGCTACAGGTGTTTTTTTGTTTGTGTGTTTTTAATGGCACAAATAAAAAATTTCTGACAACCAATGACAGAGTGATAAATAGGCAACTCTAGCAATTATTATTAGTTTGTCTGTGAATATCCACAGAGGAGTGCTGTGAGGAAAAAAGCATGGGACAGAAAAGAAAAAAAGTATCCTGCCATAATTTAAATTTATAAATGCAGAAAATATTAAAATGTTTCATTTTAGTATGTAGCCTTTAGTGCCAGAGACCTTGGCTCATAATAATTTAAACAGCCAACAGTATAAGATTTATGGAAATAATTTAGCATCTCTTAAACAGAAGTCTGGCTTACTCATCTCATATGTATGCAGAACTAACATTTGTAAAAAACAAAATGGACAACAAAAGCTACTGGTATATTTACCAGAGTCTTAAAATGATATTACCAGCTTAACTTAGGTTGCAACAACACTGACTTGCCACTCTTGGCGTAAATATTTTATAGATACACAACAGCATGCATGTAGATGACATTTCTCCAGGCCCAATTAGCATTAATACATGTGAAGACAAACAGATAGAATAGTGAAGAGAATCTGCAATGACCCTTGTGTTACCACAAACCTAGAGAACATTATATGCCAGCAAATGAGTGGAAAGTAAAGAATATGGCTGTACAGGTGCTAAAGCTGATGCACAGAAATGGGCAGGCTTACAAGGGAACTTGCAGCTAGAGACTTTTTAAGAGGGAAGGAACTCATCCAGAGTTTGTTCTCCTGTTTTTTGTGTTTTTTGTTTGTTTGTTTGCTTGCTTTTTAATTATTTTTAACGAGAGGGGAAAAAATAAAAAAATAAAACCTTGAAAGTCTTCAGGCTGTCCTGCTCAGGAAAATAGAAGGCTTCCAAAATGTCAAATACACGCACTTGCCTAACAAGAAGTAATTCCTTACATCACCTGGAAACAAGCCTTGTCATAAATTCATTGACATAGCTTTAGATATAATGTGAGCTCTTTCATAGCAATAGTCCTCACATTTCACTCAGTTGCCACTTCATTAAACCCTATTCCTTCTGTTTAAAACATATCTTCTAGAAAACACATCCAGACTTGACCTGAAGGTGTTGGCAGGCAGAGGATTTAGAATAATCATAAAATTATAGAATGGTTTGGGTTGGAAGGCACCTTACAGAGCATCTAGTTCCAACGCCCCTGCCATGGGCAGGGACACCTTCCACTAGACCAAGTTGCTCAAAGCCTCATCCTGCCTGGCCTGGAACAATTGCTGCTTCGCTGTTACACTTAGTACTTTGTTTCAACACTTCATTATCCCCCTCTCCTTGAGGGAAATTTGTGCTTCAAATTGGGATTTGTCAGCTTGTATGTACAGATCCTTCTTCTACCTTGCTCTGTTGGGTTAACATGCATAGCTACTCCCAGAAGGAGAAAAACAGGACATGAGGACTGCAAAAGTGACCGATGAATCTTTTCCTGATCACCTAAATGGACCAAGCACTTCAATTCTCTCATGCTAAAGTATTTTTCTTTGCCTATTAAATAACTTCCTAGGCTTTTCTTCATTATTATACAGGTCAAGTGAAGGGAATGAATGACTACTTATGACCTGGAGACAGCATTCAACCAGGAAATGGGATACTGAGGTTCTGCTTCAAAGAATATTCAGTAGTCATACACAGAGCAAAACAGCTTCCAAGGAAGAAATTGAGAGAGACAGAGGGCTTGGCTGGCTGAGATTATCACAAAAAAAGGCTTGGAGGTCACCTGGACTTCTAAAGCCCAGTGTTTTTGTCTGCTGCCTTCCCAGTAAAAATGATTTAACTTTTGCATAAGCACAAGATTTTATTTATATTTATTCCGTTTTACATTTTACATTTATTTACATTTTCTTTCACTCCTTTCTACCTCTCTGGAACCTCATTTTTTATTTGTCTGTGTGTATAAAGGGCTTGTGTCTCCCAATCATTTGGATCCCTGCTATATCGTATGGGCTGAGGCCTCACTCTTCAATAATGCAGCTCTCAATCCTGTGTTCAGGAATGCACACATGATGTCTTTTAAATGGCAAAGTGCAAGAGACAACTGAGAAGTAAGCTCAATAAGTATCAGCCTATCTAAGAGTAGAAATTCACCTCTCTGTAAGGATTCAGATACAAGTAAAGTTACATCAAAGTCCCACTGCTGTAAATCCAGGTTAGGTACTATGCTCTGAATTCATGCAGGATTTCATGCAGTCTAATGTCCTTATACATACTCCAATAGCTCTTCCCCAGAATTCTCTTAATAAATTTAAGGGTCTGGATAGACAGATGTATTACGGCAAGACAAGCTAGCATGTAGAGCCACTCTATGATAACCGTGCACGTCTGTGGTCTTACCCAGCAGTACAGGAGGCAACAGCCTACGCTTTCAGAGGATGCCTTCTCCACTGGACACATCAGGTTTGTCACACTACTACACTAATACCACGTCAAATACAGGCAGAGCAAGCTGCAACATGTCTAAACCTATCCATGTAGATATACCCTTAGCATCAGTTTCAGATGGAGGATACAGGGTTTAGTACACGATTATGCCTCTCTCTAGAAGGTATCAAGAGTAACTTTAAGAAGCTGCTATTTCTCCACGCCAGAATGAGATTTGTAGCTAAGATAACGGCTTGGATTTTCAGTCCTCTTGTCCCTAGTTCAAGCCTGTCAGATGAACACTTATCTCGTGCAAATGGCAACATGGTACACTGTAAAAAAAGATTGTTCCTAATGAAATTTATAACTATAGCATAATCTTGGATTATGAAAAATTGGATGGGTTGGGAAACACCTAGCTCAGCTAAACTGTCTTTTCTGATAGGGAAATTTCCTGTTTTTTTTTTTCAGGATTATGGGAAACAAACTGCGGCAGCCTTGATTTCTTTAGGCAGGCTATTAATCCCATAGGGCTGACCCAGAGCCTTAAAATATGGATTAAATATCTCTATAGTTAATGCTAAGATCAGGCCACTTTTACACATAAACTATTTCATTTTCCTGTGAAGAGGACCAATTTGCAAGTAAAATCAGCTGTTCAAGATTTTGGGTTTTTTTTTACTCTGAAGTTGGTAATTTTGTAATTATTTAACAGTTAATTTTGTGTTAACATGAAAAAAATAATACTTATCCATACCTTTTCTTCCAGGTAGCAAAAATACTCAGAAAACAACAAACATTCATGTGGGATTTCAGGGATTAATCTTCACTGGTTTTTGTAGCCCTCTATATATTGGGCACAAACTTAACCTCAGCTCTCCTAAAAGGCACCTCCACAGAAACTTGAAGTACAGAAACTGAAGTGCAACCCTGAACTGTCATGTTTCCCTGAATCAAGGTCCCTGACAAATACTGAGATGCTCACAGTAAGAAATTGCTGGTTGTCTTGTTGCTAAATGAGTTCAGTTCATATCCATCATAATATGGGATTCACCCCAGAGTGCTGAAGGAGTTAGTAGACGTTACAGCTGGACCCCTCTCAACAATTTACCAGAGGCTGTGGGAGTCTGGGGAGGTCCTGCTGACTGGAAGCTAACCAGTGTTACACCCATCTACAAAAAGGGCATGAGAGAAGACCCAGGAAACTACAGACCTGTTAGTCTAACCTCAGTGCAGGGAAAAGGCATGGAGATTATCCTGAGGGATATTCACAGGCAGTTAAAGAACAAAGCATAACTATCAGGCATAGTCAACCCAGGTTCATCAAGGCAAAGTCCTGCCTTAGTAATTTGATCTCCTTCTATGGTAAGGTCACCCGCTTGGTGGACGAAGGGCAGGCAGTGGACATAATCTTTCTGGATTTTAGTGAGGCCTTTGATACTGTCTCTCATGGCATCCTTCTGGACAAATTGTCCAACTGTCAGATAAGCAGGTTCACGCTACGCTGGGTGATGAACTGGCTCCACAGTAGACCTCAAAGGGTTGTAGTGAATGGGTCTACCTCTGGCGGCCAGCAGTCACTAGCGGTGTTACCCAGGGCTCAATTCTAGGGCCAGTTCTTTTCAACATTTTTATCAATGATCTGCATGCAGGAGTTGAATGCATCCTCAGCAAGTTTGCTGATGACACTAAACTGGGAGGTGCTGTTGACTCTCTGGAGGGACAAGCGGCCTTGCAGAGGGATCTAGATGCCTTGGAGCATTGGGCAATCATCAATGGCATGAAGTTTAACAAAGGTAAATGCCAGGTGCTGCAGCCGGGACAGAGTAATGCCAGACACAGGTACAGACTGGGAGACGAGTGGCTAGAGAGCAGCTCTGCAGAAAGGGATCTGGGGGTGCTGGTCGACAGCAGGCTCAACATGAGCCAGCAGTGTGCATTTGGGGGGGCATTAAACACAGCATAAACAGCTGGTCACAAGAGGTGATTCTCCCGCTATAGTTAGCATTGGTATGGCCTCACCTTGAATATTGTGTGCAGTTCTGGGCTCCACAATACAAAAAGGATGTTAAGATCCTTGAAAGCGTCCAGAGAAGGGCAACAAAGCTGGTAACAAGGTTGGAAGGCATGTCCTGTGAGGAGAGGCTGAGGACACTTGGGTTGTCTAGTCTGGAGAAAAGGAGGCTAAGAGGTGACCTCATTGTTCTCCACAACTTCCTGAGGAGAGGAAGGAGAGAGGGAGGTGCTGATCTCTTCTCCCTGGTAACGAATGACAGAATGCAAGGGAACAGCACAAAGCTGTGCAAGGGGAGGTTCAAACTAGATATAAAGAAAAATGTCTTTACTGTGAGGATGGTCAAACAACGGAACAGGCTTCCTAGAGAGGTGGTTGATACTCCACGCCTGTCAGTGTCATTTCGGAAATGCCCTTAATAATATGAGTTAACTTTTGGTTAGCCCTGAAGTATTCAGGCAATTGGATTAGATATCTTTGAAGGTCCCTTCCAACTGAACTGAATTCTATTCTACTCTATTCTATTCTATTCTATTCTATTCTATTCTATTCTATTCTATAAAACTCATCTGATCAAATGCAGCAGTAATGCAGACACAAAAGGTACAGAATCTATTATCATTAAGTGATTCATTGATTTGCCATTAAGGTGTTAACATTTTAATTTATTTAAATTATTTGTTGTATGTTAAATGAGCAAAATAAATATGCACATTATGTTTTGCCCAACTCCTACTGTTCACAGAAGAAGGGTCAGCAATACGCCTTGCTTGCATTTGGCTCCTCACAGTGACCTCACCACAGTAAAAAGTCAAACACTTTCTTCAAAGTCAACAACTGAAAAGTCAGACAACTTAATCCACACTGAGGTCTTTACAAAGCTCTCAGGCTTACCTGTGCTAAGCACCCACCAGTACTAGAAACAGAAATGTTTATAGCAAAAATAAAAGGAGGAAAATAAAAGATAGATGGGCAAAGAGGATAAAAAACTGTTTGGGATCAAATAATGGGTTTACCGTAAGAAAGAGTGGCCTGGTAAGTATGATTTAATTTACAGCCAGCTGGTGAGCGCTCTCAGACATGGTGTAAGGATAGATCGCTGACCCCACTCTGCCTGGCTCAAAGCAGCGCTGGGAAGGCCCAGGGGCATGTTGCAACTCACTCAGCTACTGGGACAACTTTACATTTGCTCTTCATCTTAATCAATTCATAATTATCTCAGGTTAAATTCAACTGCTTTATGAGAGAGACAGGGAATGCTAAAATACATCCTGCAGCCCAGCAGGAAGGATGTTTCAAAGGTGAAACTGCTGTCCTGAATCTAGCAGAGATCTGAGGTACTAGATGTCTGCTAGATGAATGTCTCACCTGATAACAGGGAGAAGTGAGGGTCCTTGGTTTCGATGTCTTGTGAATCTAAACAGCAAGATGCAATGTGTCTTCATTTTGAAGTTTTCTTTCTTTCATTTTTCATTTTGATTAAAGTGTTTAATCACCACTACCACCACCCCATTTTTGCCAACACTTTTAGCAGTTAAAACTGTATTTCTTGGTAATCACCTATTCTCTCCAGTCAAGATGAAACGAAGCACACATACTCCTGGCACAAATGGCCTAACTCTAGGCCACATTAGTGATCTGTTCACAGGATCCAGTATCCCCAGCAGTAAGCCAGCATGCAAACCCATGAGACACATTGGCCAGCAACAATTTTGTCCTTTTTCTCTTCCTTTTTTCCCCAAGAACCACCCATTCCTTCCCTTTTGGTTTTCCCCATCCTCTCTGTTTATCTTCCCAATCCCGTACTGATGCAAATGTGCACAGGGCTGCAGTTTGAACTGGATCATACCTGAAGAATGGCACAGTTATTTTAAGTAATTTGAGGATTTTTTTTCTAAGCCCTGATCATTTCACTGTTTTGTCTTCCAATAAAGTGCATCAAATAAGTGTGATGATATAGTTATGGTGAGGGCTAGAAGGACAAAGGTAGGAATGAGTGGACATTGTGAAAAGTCAAACCATCTTTGTCAACACAGACACCGCAGAGTGATGGCTTCACCCCTAGCAGGGTTGTCAGAAGATCAAAAGTGACTTTTTAATGATTAATTCAGGGCTTTTGTTTTCTACACTCACTAAATTACATATCTGCACTTAACACAAAATTTGAGCAACTGTAGCAGTGGGGGTAAAGGAAACAGGATGACTAACAATGCAACAACTTGTGAAAGAACCTTTGGACAAACTGGTTCAGTCTCCTCAGTTATTTCTTAATAGGATCACGAAACAAATTTACTGTGATCTACTAGGAAATGATCAGGGAAAGCTTCAAAAAGCCACACAACCAAAGCCAATTTCAACTTTGCTTTAGCAGGCAATTTCACCCAGAGATGAAAAATTCTTGGAACAGCTAAGCCACCATTACACAAAAAGTATGTTGTATTTACAGAGAGCCAATTTTGAGTCTATCACCATAGCATCTAAGCAAACAAGATCATAGCCTTGCAATTATAATAAGGATGAATTGAATTTGTCTCCCCTTTCCAAGTCCTGGATCTTACAACAGCCTTCAGCAAAACAATATATTAATTCAATGCCATTTTCATTTTAAATATGTAGATTCCTTTTTTCCTTTGTTATAAGAATGAATTATCAGGAGTTACACCTTGCTTGTACACTGACAAAACACTATGTAAAGGACTATGTAATACACCTTTATTTTCTGTCTGTGTAATCATGCAGTTCCACGGTTTGGTCAGGATGTACTAAAAGAAAGGCATAAGACCAGCTATTGTTAATAGTAATACTGCAAGGCACTGTAGAAGGAAAATGATTCTCTTAAAGAAAGAACAGGCTGTGATTTTGACTGAGATTCTACAGAAATGTGACTTTTATGAAATGATAGCCCCAACCTACATAGTAGGTGTATTCAGGCCCATGGAACTTCTTGATTGAGATATATTTTGCAAAACTCATAGTCCTGGGCAATTTAGTCAGATGAGTTTTTTTCTATCACAATCAAGAAGTCAGTGTCTGGTACCTGTGGAGTGGCAGCTACACACAGGCTGATGAAAGCAATGGTGACTCCATGCATGACTGAGCTGTGGTAAACTACTGCCATAGCAGCCACTCAGAGTGAAAGCCTGAGCCATCTGAGCCATTCATCTTCCTAATCTTACTATATGCACTCCTATTTTGCATTCTGACATTCATATTTATTCAGCAATTTGGAATGCTTTATTTCCATCCTTCCTACACAGTTAGTAGTAGGAAATTATCATGCTGTTATCAAATTGCAAATAAAGTCAGGATATTGGATCACAGCCCTCATAATCCATCAGACATCACAATTCAGAGGAAGCTCTGTAGGACTGGCTTGAAAGGTTAGGCAGCATCTGAACACTAATAAAATGTTCTCTAGAAGAGCCGGTTGGATTTGGAGGCATATAACCCACAACACTGCTCACAACCTTTTCAAACATTTGTATCAGCTGCTCAGGCTCAGAGAACTGCTGCACCAGCCTCTACTCCTGGTTAAAACCACTCTTGTGCTGTGCTTAGGTACACACTGTGCTGGTAGGTGCACACTGAACACAGAATTAGTCCCACCATGGGCCACCATGTAAGTCTAATGACTCACTCGCACTATGTAGCTTTGTAAGCTCAACAATTTACATCTTCATTTCTCCTTCAGTTTAATAAAGCAAGACTGATCTTTCCGGAAATAAACATCTCTGGAACTAAGGAAACATGCAAGAAATAGCAATATAAGCCTTTTCTTCTCCACAAACCCTCTCCATTTTCCTATTTTGCTCCTGCAGCACTATAAATAAGTAAATCTCAACATGAGATAAGAAACAAGTCAATACCCTTGTCACCACTGCATGTATAAGGAAAAACTGAGGTCCAGTTGAAAAGAAGGCTTAGATCAGTAGCAGGCAAGAGACTAAAAGGAAAAACCCTTGTCAGACTAACACTTTATCCTTAGAATTTGTGGGATATCATCCTGTCAGTGTGACTTAGCCTTGGCTATCTCAGGTTGGCTATTAAAGAAAATCTCTTGGAGAACAACCACCAGAATGGGCCTACATTCTTCTCTTATCTGTAACAGCAGGTCAGAGATGTATACTAGTATATTTGAAGTGGGAACAAAATGGTCCAGACAAGGTTATTCCAGAAGCTCTGAACCAGAAAGTCTCAATTCTTATTCCAGCCATTGCTTAACATAATGAGTCCAAGAAATACACCCACGGAGGGCAGCTGAAGCACTGTATTGGCAGAACTAGATGTTAGTCGACATGAGGATAACAGCAACACCTGTAAAATGGAAGAGAGTGGGACTGGCTCACTCACACAAGATGCAGTAATAAAGCCAGAGAAATCATGTATTTCTCTGAATTCTGGTCAGATCCAATGGCAGATGAGGAGGTACACAGAAGAAAACAAAACGTTGAAATTTCACCTTTTTAGCATTTTACCTATCACCCTTCCAAAAAAAAGGAACAAAGCAATCAAATATTCTCTAAAGTAATAGGAAACTCAGCATCTAACTAAGATACCAGTGCACAAACCAGGGCTGACAAGAAAAGAAAGA
>VXAL01014446.1:174168-187005 GCA_013399475.1 Chauna torquata | reverse complement strand
TTTAAGTTCTGCAAACTGATGAATCCTTCCTATTTTTGGTACTTCTTTGTCACAAAAGAGAATAGGATTGTTAGAGCCATGTGTTACTAGTGTTACCTTTGGCCAGTGCAATGCTTAAAAGGTAATCCTGTCACATGGGGTTTGATCTTGGGCAGTTCTGAAGCCTTTCAGTTCATAGGAAAAATCAGTAGCATCTAGAGTATTTGATGCAGGGACTTCTGCAAAGAGGCTTCCTTTAGCATGAGTACATCTTCCAGAGAAACATCATGTACATAACAAACCCCTAAAAACTACTCAGCTGTTACAGTCACTCTGTCATTGCGCAACTTTTCCTTATTTCTGTCCTTTTAAAAAGCATCTAATTTCGCTGTAAATGTACTTTGACCTGCACAGAAGAGCACACACAAGCAAACAGGAAACCAAGCAAAGGAAGACTCTATGCTCAAGTGCTGTGGTTCCTGTCTTGTGTGGATAAGGTGGTAGTGTCTTCACAGTGCTAGGCTGTGAAAAAGAAGGTGGGGGGTTAATGCAATCAAACCTATGTTATTCCCATCATTACATGAGGTTAACTCTCAGCATATATTTAAATCCTCATAAAACATCAATGATATTTTTATTTTTTAATTGCCACGACAAACTGGAAGAAGCTACTCTTCTAAGACGGCACAGAGACTACCTTCACAGCAATCAAAGGCTATGGAGAATTGCCTGCACAGCCAAAGAGCCCACAGCTATAAGCCATGCTATGCAGCTCAATAGACCCTTCATAAGAGAACTGCAAATGAGAAGTCCAGTCTGCATTCAAAATCACAGTAAAATTATAGTCAAAAACTTTTGTCACCCAAGATTTGTTCAGGTCTTCAGTGAAGGAAGGAGATGCCCTAGACAAGCTGCTGCAAAGAAGCAAATCCAGTGAATGCACAAAAAACCGTCAAGCAGCAGGAAGAGAGAATATTTGTGTTTACCTGGGCAACAGTCCAATGGATGGGATGGCACAGGGGCAAATAGTCCACATGGGGTGTCTAGGACTGCTCATGTTCCTTCTGCCACCAGAAGCACATGTGAGGCTTGCTGACAAAGGTGGTGCACAGACCTCTGGATAGTAGAGAGCCATGGCTTGATGTACAAATGTTGTGTTTTGTTTTGTTTTGTTTTGCTTTTGTTTTTGTTTTGTGCTGTGGTTTAAAACTATTAGTACGCTATCTCCCTTACATGTTTGCTGTAAGTACCTCAAAAGACTGTAAGGTACCCAGGTATTACAATATTAATAACATAAACCGACAGAAGTTGGTCATCCTTTTTAAAATGACCTTGATAATTTGTAGATAACTGAAGAACCTACACAAGGCCCCCTTCATTTCTGTTGAAAAACAAGTTGAAAAAGGTAAGTCTTTGAGATAATTAATCTGTAATTATCTGCATTTCTCTTTAGTACTTCCCATCCTCCCACTACCAACTCCTGCTTGCCCAGGCTGTTATCCATGCAGGAAATAAACAAGATTTCAACCTCACAGTCCCTACTTGTATCCCCATCACAGATGCAGTGAAGAACAGGCTGATGAATGAGGAAAAATACTGACAAGAAGCAAAGAGGTTCATTAACCTCTTCAACAAAGAACATCGAACACTAGGTTTTATTAGGGAGAGTAGGATAGCTTAAGATTCAGCACTCCTTCCTGCAAAATGTGATTCTATGGTGATGAACAGCCCTAGTAGGTTTATCCAGCAATGACTAAATTAGCCACTACTACTCTGAAGAGAGTTCTTACTCATAGTTCTCTGAAAACATCACTTCAACACTCAAAGGAGTCAAAAAGGCAACTTCACGAATTATTGGACAAATCAAGAAAAAGCAGGAAATGAAATTATGATATAATTCTGGTCCTGTTTTCCCCTTCACCTCTTCACCTAATTCTCAGCACGGATATGAAAGAGCCGGAAAAGTTTCTGAGGAAGAGAACAAAAATGATCAGCCAAGTGGCAGACCTGGAGAACTTAAACAGGCTAGAATTCTTCAGCCTGTAAAAGAGATGACTGAAGTGGGTTTTAATAAGGAAATATGAAATGATGAATTGCAGGGATAGGAGGGTAATTATTTTTCATATGACAAAAACTAGAAGTACACAGTAAGGTCATCTAACAACTTTTAAAACACAATTGTTTCTCTAATGATACAATCATTAAATTGTGAAACTCAGGTCCACAAATGTCATTGAAGTACAAAGGATTCCAACAGCAACGAGAAATTCGTGGAAGAAGGGTTCATTAAAAGCTATTAAACAAGATGATGCTGATGGAACTTCCATCTCAGGAAGTTTCTCAAGAAAAAATTACTAGAAATTGGGATATAACAATATCAAGGAAAGTACTAGTTCACATATTCTTTGTTCTTATGGTTTTTTTTTTATTATTTATTTATTTATTTATTTAGATCTATGACCATTGGCAGACATCATAGGTTCCTGGTCTGATCCAGTATAATCATTCTACATTTGAATGGTATCACCTATTTTTGGAAGCCACTGCAGAAACCAGTGAAGATTATATAACTGCACCATCAAATTTCTGCCTCAGTCTCAGATTTGTGCAGCTCCATGGAGTACCTAGTTGCAAGACTGCAGACAGTACAAGAGTCATTAACTACTTTGCAGATTGTTGTTCTAGCTGGTTACCATTCCAAATCTTTACCTTCTCTCTTTTCTGAATTTGCATTACTCCGATATTCAGAGTTTCTTTTACTACAGCCTTATGTATTATATCAGTAAGAACAACTGAAGACCTCTTCAGCATTATTTGTACAGTTAATGAAAGCAAACACTGCCATGAGATTCATCCAAATGAAAGACCCCATTCAGACAAGGTAATTTTTTATGTCAGAATGCATAGCTGGATCTTAAAATGTGTAACTGGCCTGCTAGCAGAGGCTAAATATTAAGGGAATGCTGAAAATAACACTAATTGGAGGCAGAGTATTTTTGAGACTTGACTGAATTATCCCAGGAGGGAAAACAAAACATGACAAGCCACCAAACTGTATTGGCTTATCTATCAGTTCATCCAGATGATGACACGATCTTTGCTGCATGCTTTCATTTGTGCTTGTAACATGTCATGGTTTTCGCATTCATAAGATCATTCAGGCTTACAGAAGCCTCATGAAATATTAAAATACTTACGCTGCCTCTTTCTGTGCTTTAAGCAGCAACAATGAGTTCTGAGTGTACAGAGACCAAGAAAAAATAGTTTCTATGTCTCAGGAGAAAACCCTGCTCCAGTCAAATGATGGTTCCTGAGCCATCTTATGATTAATCAGAGAAGTAATTTTTATGTCAATTAGCACTGTTTGCATTCTACCACTCTTCCTCTCGTGGCATGTGTTTAGAAGCTGTTTCTGCACTCAGAGGTATCAATAAGCTAAACAGCATGCTTTTATTTCAAGAAATTGTCTCTCCAAAATGATTTTGTCTCTACAAGTAAAGCATTCAAGTTGTATATCATGAGATTAAGGTACATAAAAATGCTTGACACTTTGATCGAAGTAGTTTTACAGAAGTAGTTTTACAGAACCACTTGATGCTTAATGAGATGTAGGTGCAATATGCAGCAAGCTTCAGAGCAGGGTCTGGAGAAGAACTCCATAGTACCTTGGCTTAGCAGCATGAATTGCTTCACGGCAAACCATCAGGAACAGAGTAAAACAAACAAATAACAACAACAACACAGCAGAACAGAGTTCTGCTTAGTGTGAAGGGGCTCTGTTGTTGAGATGATCTGAGGATCAGCTTGCTGAGACATGCAGCTGGAATGGGACCATGCACCCTTCAGAGATTTCATGGCAATGCCTTACAAACTCACTTGAAATCTCAGACCAGAATTCAGACAGAAAGAACAAACCTTCACCCCATGCAGTTTTCCTCAGCATATTAACTTTTCTTGTCCTCTCTACTACAGAACTGCTCTGTTTACACTGTGTGCAAGCCTCTGTTCCCTGCTCATGTCTGGCTCTCTGCTAGCTGCAATTTTGCCAGAGTAAAGAAATCAAGTTTAGTTGGGGTTATGTACATGAGGTACTGTATGATCCCATTTTCTCACCATTGCATACCAGTTGGCAGCATACTTTATTTACATGGCGAAGCGGTACCACTCTAGATAATAATCAAGAAATTTTTTTAGCTTCATTTCCATCAGCAATTTTTATGAAATTTCCTCATTAACTGTTGAGTTAAACATCTTACTGGGCATTGTCCATTAAACATTTAGATCCCAGATAAAGCCAAGCTGAAAAATTCATGCTCTGTACTTGGTTTGACCATCCTTCACACAGTTGCAGACCTGGTTGACTAGGGGCCCTCTCACAAGCATGATGTAGTGCATACTAGCAAATGCCCTGCAGGCACCCCTGGGATAAGCAGCAATGCTAAAAACAGCACTTTAACACGGCACCAGAAGACTGTTTAACCCAGTGTTGCAGCCTTGTGGGATGATCACAGGGAGGCTTCAATTCTTCTTTTTTTTTTTTTTTTAATGGCCTTAAAACAGTTTTATTCTTTAGAAAGGCAGAGCCTGCATCTTTCAGTAACAGCTTGGAAAGTGTGGGTTTGTAAACCTCCAAACAATGTGGTGTTTGTTACAAACATGTATTAAACCATGGTGTCAGATTCCAACACAGTCGCACGTCTGCAGCCACGCAGCCAGTACTGTGCTGCCTGCTCTAAGCCAGGCCATAACAACAAGAATAGTCTGAGATTTCCCCACTTCACAGCTAAGTGAAGAGCTAAATTGGCTCTAATTGCTCATTTTAACCCAGCTGGACACTTGCCAGCAATACACAGTCCAACATGTGTTAGTACAGGTTGTTCAATCCAGTGCTGAACTCCATGTATCAACCAGTGAAGATTATTGATTTTTTTCTAAACTTGTTTACTTTCTGAGATTTTCAAAAATGATTCTTTTCTGAAAGAGTTTGGAGGCACTACGCTTCACAAAAGGGGAGAAAGAATGAAAGCCTTGACAAGACTCTATACAGCATTCACACAGTCTAACCAAAGAGCTATAGAAAACCAACACCTATAAACACCCAGCAGTGTTTTCCCCTTTGTTTCTAGGCATAGTATTGCCTCATTTAATTTCACGTACAGCTAAAAATCAGTCTAAATACACTTCTGTTATCACCTCAGCTATGTGCTGTGGGGAAAAAAACAACAAACAAGCATACAAAAGCAAAGGCAAAAATAATACGGCTCCTTTCAGAAAGACTTACTGCCACCTCATTCTTCTCTCTGCTTCTCCAAGTTCTAACTTATACGCCTTCTCTGCTCAGATTAATGTTCTGTGAGTAACTGAATTTTCAGTTCTGCTACAGAGCTAGGAAAGCATGTGTGTGGCAGTGACTGGATTTTCGTAGGGCTGACTTTGGCCTATTTAGGGATCTGGTTAACGGAGTCCTTTGGGAGGCAGTTCTAAAGGGCAAAGGAGTCCAGGAAGGCTGGACACTCTTCAAGAAAGAAATCCTGAAGGCATGGGAGCAGGCCATCCCTATGTGCTGAAAGACGAGCCAGTGGGGAAGAAGACCAGCCTGGCTTCTTCTGGAACTCAGGAAAAAAAAGAGAGTTTATGACCTTTGCAGCAAGGGGCAGGCAACTCAGAAGGACTACAAAGAGATTACGTGGGGAGGAAATTAGAAGGACCCAAAACCCAGCTAGAGCTTAACTTGGCCACTACAGTAAAAGACAATAAAAAAATGTTTTTATAAGTATATAAACAAGAAAAGAAGGACTAAGGAATATCTCCATCCTTTACAGGATGCAGGGGACAAACAGTGACAAGAGATGAGGAAAATGGTGAGGAACTTAACGCCTTCTTTGCCTCAGTCTTTATTAGTAAGACTAATTGTTCTTGGGGTACCCAGCCTGCTGAGCTGGAAGAGAGACAGGGAGCAGAATGTAGCCCTTATACTCCAAGGGGAAATGGTTAGCAACCTGCTACACCACTTGAACACACACACACACACACAGATCTATGGGGCTGGATGGGATCCACCCAAGGGTACTGAAGGAGCTGGCAGAAGCGCTTGCCAAACCACTTTCAATAATTTACCAGCAGTCCTGGCTAACCGGGGAGGTCCCAGTTACTGGAGCTTAGCGAATGTAACACCCATTTACAGGAAAGGCAGGAGGGAGGATCCAGGGAATTACAGGCCTACCAGTCTGACCTTGGTACCAGGGAAGATCATGGAGCAGATCATCTTGAGTGCCATCATACAACGCGTAAAAGACAACCAGGTGATCAGACCCAGTCAACAGGGCTTTATGAAAAGCAAGTCCTGCTTGACTAACCTGATCTCCTCCTATGATAAAATGACCCAGTGGACAAGGGAAAGGCTGTGGATGTTGTGACTTGGACTTTAGCAAAGCATTTGAAACAGTTTCCCACAGCATTCTCCTGGAGAAACTGGCTGCTCATGGCTTGGAGAGATGTACTGTTTGCTGGGTAAAAAACTGGCTGGATGGCTGGGCCTAAAGGGTCACTGTGCACAGAGTTAAATCTGGTTGGTGGGCAGTTACGAATGGTGTTCCCTGGGGCTCAGTATTGGGGCCAGTTTTAATATCTTTATCAATTATATTGATGAGGGGATTGAGTGCACCCTCAGTAAGTTCACAGATGACACCAAGTTGGGTTGGAGTGTTGATCTGCTTGAGAGTAGGAAGGTTCTGCACAGGGATCTGGATAGGCTAGATCAATGGGCCACATCCAATCATATGACATTCAACAAGGCTAAATGCTGGATGCTACACTTGCATCATTAATAACTCCATGCAGTGATAAAAGCCTTGGGGAAGAGTGGCTGGAAAGTTGCCCTGCAGAAAAGGACCTGGGGATGCTGGTCAACAGCTGGCTGAACATGAGCCAGCATTGTGCCCAGGTGGCCAAGAAGGCCAATGGCATGCTGGTTTGTATCAGAACTAGTGTGGCCAGCAGGACCAGGGAAGTGATTGTCCCTCTGTACTTGGCACTGGTGAGACCGCACCTCAAATACTGCATTCAGTTTTGGGCCCCTAACTACAAGGATATTGAGATGCTCGAGCATGTGCAGAGAAGAGCAGTGAGACTGGTGAAGGGACTGGAAAACAAGGCAGATGAGGAGCAGCTGAGGGAACTGGGGTTGTTTAGTCTGGACAAAGGAGGCTGAAGGGAGACCTCATCTCTTTCTACAACTTCCTAAAAGGAGGCTGCAGTGAGGAGGGTGTTGGTTTCTTTTCCCAGGTGACAAGCAATAGGATGAGCGGAAACAGCCTCAAGTTGCGCCAGTGGAGGTTTAGATTGGATATCAGGAAGAATTTCTTCATGGAAAGAGTGGTTAGGCATTGGAACAGGCTGCCCAGGGAGGTGCTGGAGTCCCCATCCCTGGGGGCATATTAGAATGAGTAGATGTGGTGTTTATGGACATGGCTTAACTGTGGACTTGTACTGTTAGGCGGATGGTTGGACTTGATCTTAAAAAAGGTCTTTTCCAACCTAAATGATTCTATGAGGGGAAGTCACTGCCAGAAAGAAGGTGCAGTCTTTTTGCATCCAATATCCCTTGCTCTTATTCAGGTCTAAAGTTCCTCCACGACCAGTTTCCTAGGAAAGTGCCCTATAATCAGAAAATTAAAAGGCATTATGAGAGGGGTCTTCTTCAGTCCCTCCTGCTGGAGTTGTCCTTTTTTGTACAAAATACTTGAATATTCGTGACTAGCCCAATGGAGAGAAGATGATGCTGTGGCCTTCTGGAGACGTCTCACTTGGCAAGAGGGAGACACTGGAGCTCCAGCTTGACACGAATAGTCAACAGCTCTGCACAAAATGGAGGAACATCTGACAGGGCTTTGAAATGTCCTGCTTCCCCCACTCAAGGCAGCGTTGCTTGATGGCTTAGCTACTCTTCTGTGACATGGGAGTTGCAAGTCCCAACTCTTCCACCATGGGAGACCATTCTAACCAGTTGCTTAAACATGCAAAAGAAAGCCACTGGCCATTTTTATAAATCTAACTTCTGTTTTTTTTCCAGCTGCAATTATTTAGTGAATATATCCAGAATTTGTAAATAGTTCCAAGAAAGCATAGATTTCTTTCTTCAGCAAATAAATTATTCTGGAGAGGTGCAGCCAAAGAACAGTGAGCTATAATTTAGACCATGATTTCCCCATGGCAAGGATGAATGAACTATTCTCTTTACCTAAGGTGGAACACCAGGAGAGTCAGGATCTTTTATCATCCTCAAGCAATACTCTCAAGGAAAGAACAAACAAAATTTATTTTATCAGTTTGCAGTCAAACAATTGGAATGTTATTGGATAAAATTCCCAATCAATGTATTGGGAAATCTTGGTGGCAGGGGCTAGTGCTCTGAGGCCCTGAGATCCTCACAGCACCAGTGAAGTGCCATGATGACAGCGTACATGTGTGTAAACCTCCTAAGAGTGGGACCTCTGCAAGCATCTCCCCCATGTCATGCTTTGCCTGCTTGTACCTCCTTTGGAGCCACCTCAAGTAGCTCAATGGGATGTGGCACGGTGCTGCATGCATGGTCCTCAATATAGCACACTGCAGTTTTGGGGTTCTCAGTCTTTGACTGAATTGCCTCAGTGGGACTTATGTAAAAGTAGGAGCACAGGAAATTTTAAAATTATCAATAGAAATTAATGATAACATGTAAGAGGGTTAACATTTCTGGGGTAGGAGGTAATTGTACATTCAGCTCGCTCTTTCCTTCCTGTCTCATTAGAACTGCCCAGTGAATATCAAAGCTGTTGCATTTCAGTTAAGGTGTTCAAAATACAGCCCTGTAAATTCAAACTCAACCAACCCAACCAGCCACAGTTTGCAAAATCAAATACAACAAATTCAGCTCTAGAACATATTTTAGCCTTTTTAAGTTTAAAACAAAATACATCAGAATGGTAAATATCTTGTCTGCTTTTTAGAAGCTAGAAAATTAAATATCTTCTGCTGGTGAATTTGTCATATTTGATTTGAAAAGCACTGATTTTTCTCTTCTGTGTTTCTTTTCTAAATGAATATATATAATGTAAATGAATTTATGTAATATACACAGCCTCCTTTCAAAGAGGGCCATTTGTCAATGGTACATGAGCTAGGCTTTATGCTGCCAGCACAACTGACACAAAAATAGAACAACTGCAATATAGAACTCTATGCAGCTCATTGCAGATGCTGAAAGCTGCTAATGACATACAGCCAGTTACAGAGTATACACTGCAATATTTTCAGGGAGCATGTGACCAAAGTATACGTGTGTACACAAGTGTAGTGTCTTCTTCAAAATGGCATTTACTTCCTCAAATGCTTAAGAAAAACTTCTAAACATTGGTCAACTCCTTTCCCCATTTCTTCCCTGCCCTTTGAGTAGAGCTGGCTGAAAAAAAAGTAGGAGGAGTGAAGAAATAGGAAATTTCTTTTACGACCTTAAATATAAATGGAAATCAAATTCTTAAGAAAAGATCTGGCTAAAACAGGTATGATGCCAAATTGGAAATGTTGCTTGCTACAGCACTTCACAGCAGCCATGGCTCAAGCAAATCAATCTGCAGCTAATTGCTGCAGTCCAACCCCTGCAGTGCACTAACATGCAGTGACCTTCTGCATCAGGCAAATTCACACGCTCATGTGCCACTGACATCCCTGGCTAAGCAGCACCATGGAGGGTGTAGCTGCGTTGATGCCAACGCCACAGGGGAGCTCACTTCTCCAAACACTCTCAGGCAAGCATTCAAATCCATACTTTTCTGAAATATCACAATTTTGCACTCAAATTTTGGGGGCTGGTTTGGCTCTCCAAGCAAACTTTACCCTTTCCTGCTTTGAAACACTGAGAATATCTTTTTGTAAAAACTCAACAGCTCGCTGTTGATTCAAAGAGTGGATTTTATTTAATTATTTATTTTTTAAGAAAAGATATTAAATGCTGTAAGGCATTAATACTAGAGTGCATTTGGTTTTCTGGAAAGTAGAACCTCAGGTGCAATTTGATGCAGCTATCTAATCAAGAGCATGTCTTAATATCCCAATTATACAGTCATGTTAGCTGAGTAAAATATGAGAAATTGAGAACCACTGACCAAGTGGTTTTAAAGGTTGGCCTAACATATTTTTGTATTCCCCCAGAAGGGGAGGTGGGGGACAAGTACTTTATGTTTCTGAGGAATAATGAAGTAGGGATGAAAATAGTGATCATGACTGAGTAATCCTTAATTGCCAAATAAATCAGTGTAGTTGACTAATACCTGTATAAGCAAATGCTTATTCTACTCCTATAAGGCAGAGCTTTTCCATACACTGTGGAGATTCTATAACCTGGCTCCAGTTACCCTTGGATTAGAGATACCATTTTGAAATATCCTACGGAAATGGATCTGCACGTGATCTTGGTTAGACTCCCTGGGGTAATCTGTCATGTTAATGTAGCAATCTATGCTATATATCCTGAAACTCTATCTGCTGGGCATTTCTGGTCAGGTGAAAGGGTTAGTTTAGTGGGGACAGTCCTCAGGGCTGAACTTATGCTTAAAGACAATATTAGATGTCCCTTCTTATTAAATTTTTTATTGAAATAATTTACATACTAGTGAATATGGCTGATAAAAGCCCATTAATAATCTGCACCTAGACACAAATAGACACATAATTAAAAAAGCATCCTATAAGCCAGTTTCCCATCACTCAGACTTCAGTAACAGTTAAACTGGGGAGTGAACCATCATAGGAACAAGGAGAAGGTGCTGAAGAAAACCTTTTATTCCAGGTGAGTGGGCAGATCATGGCAGGGGAGTGGGGACAATTTGCCCCCTCACTCCTAGTCTGTGCTCCTTTGCAGATTTCTACCCATGCATTTCTTACATTAAAAATAAAAATAAAGAAAAGAAAGGGAGAAAAAGTGTATTAAACTATTGGGAAAAGTCTAGTCTACAGAGGGGGCAACAACAAATTGTACCTTAATTTTAAATTAAAAAACAAATGGGACTGAGGGAACAGGAGATTCAGCTAAGGTGTGATGTAAACTCAGCACCTAAAATACGTGGGGAAAAAAAGATACAGAGGGTAAAAACAAATACAGGTCTAATGTCCAGACTACCAGGTATATATGGGTCCAGGCCTTGAGGTGTCAGAGTACTAAGTGTTCTTTATTGCTTGAGATCTGGCGGGAATATCCAAAGGGCCTGATTCTTCACGATCCTATGTTCTCCCTGTTTTGGGAACATGGCACTCTCTTGGTGCCTGCCCTGCTCCTGGTGAAGTCTGCAGAAAGACTGTCACAGTCTTCAGCAGAGAGGTCTGGGACCATACTTACGACGTTTGAGACATTATTTGTAATAAAGAGTTTTCCATTCTCTAAAAATGCCAGTACTAATGGAGCAACACTCCTCAGTATTGGCCATTTTACTGGCACAAACATACTCATGTAAAGGTTGTTTACTGTAGGCTCAGGAAAGCAAGCAAGTTCCACATCAAACATCGCATATCTGACACCTGCATAACACTGTCTGCTCAAGTGTTTGTTTTGTCATAACATACGCCAAAGCAGCAGTGTCCAATTTCACCCTCAGTAATTTCCAGGCATTTTGGTGTCCCGTTGGCATACTGTATGACTGTAAATTCTCACACAAAGCAATACAGTATCCAGGTTTGGGCCACGTGACAAAGTTTTGATTTACACACTGATAAGCAATTGTGTACAGAGATGTACTAGGCTTCAACTATTAGATCACTGATGGAGATCCATTTTAATGTACTAATTATCTTATTACCACCCCCCTTTCTACCATCAACATTATACACAGAGTATTTGGGGCTCTGGACTTCAGAAGAAATCCTTGATTAAGAGCAACTCATAACTTTGAATTAATTAGCACAACATTGTTGAACTTCCAGGAGGATTAGTGTAAGAGATCTGAGCAATTACTGCATTTCAGAATCAGACAAGACAAGAGCTCATGTAGGGAGGAAAAAAAAATGTTTTTCTAAAGAGATAAGAAGATATAATCATTATTTCATGCAAAAAAATTCAGATGCAAAAGTACTGGTCCTAATTTTATCAACATTTCCTTCTTAACATTCGGAGTATTTTGTGCCCTTTTGCTTTTTGCTAAATATTCAAACTGCCAGCGTTGTTGAACTGCAGTTGGCTTTGCAGTTCATGTCAGTTCCAAGTGACTCTTATCCAGACTTCTCCCTCAGCAGAACATGCAATAGGACCTTGCTGGTGAATTTCTTTTTTTTCCCATCCAGTTCCAGCAAAACCAGAGATCCCATGAGAACAGATGATAACATGGCTGTGCAATTAAGAGCACTGACAGGAGTCTGCTTTACAAAGCCATATTCAGTAATCCTTGGTAAATCACTTATTCCTTCTGCATCAGGCAAATCACTTGCTCCTAATCTATACATTTATATAATCTACCTGCCTAACAGAACTGTAGTAAGAAATCATTAATTTTTCAAATGTTTGGAGATCCTTGAATGAAAGCAAGAAGTTTTTCTTGCTGTACTTTAGTTCCGCTAATTCCAGCCTGGCTCAAAAATGAGAAAACATAGGACACAAACAACAGAAAGCCCAATTAAGTACTGAAATCTCAGAAGGAGACTATATCAATTTAACCTGGGGAAAGAGCTGAATTCCCATCATTTTTTATATCATCTAAAATGAGAGGGGAAAGTGACATTCAGAGTAAAGATGTTCTATTTCCTTTCCAGGCGACTTTTAGTGAAATTTCTTAACATCTGTTGATGTTAAATACTTCAGACTAGAAGACTCCATTTAAGACTTTTCCCCCCCCC
>VXAL01014446.1:148505-169049 GCA_013399475.1 Chauna torquata | reverse complement strand
TTCCTCCCAAAGGAAGTAAAAATACAATATAATTTATAATTAGTACAAACAGAAACGAGGTTAAATTCACAGGCATATGTTGCCAGAAAGATTCTCACTGAATGAAAAAAAGCTTATGCAGGCAGAATTTCAGCTAGCAAAAATACTATATATTTATCTGAGTTACAAGACAGAGAGAATGACAGAACCACTAAATTCACATGAAGGTTTATAAAATTAGTTTTTGTTCATATAATGAACTGCAAGATTGCCAACACTGACTCTATATACTTTGAAGCCACATACTTCTCTCATATTATGTTGCTCTAATTCTCCTAAAGACAACAACTTTTTTTTTGTTGCTCCAAACATGGTATTTTAATGTTTCTCACTGATCAGGTGAATCTTTGACATCTTTCCTGATGGAAGAAGCTGATGGGAAAAATAAAGGGGGGGTGGGGGTCACAAGATAATTTACGTAAGTGCATTGCACTTATGTCTCCTTAATTATGCGTGCAGCAGGCTCTATTTTAAGACATGCAACTGCATTGCACACTCAAGCACTAAGGGTATCTGTCACTCCATGTGTCAGGCCTTCAACATTCTCACCCACCTACCTGAGAATCACTAGCAGCAAGAAAAAAGAACCAGTCAGGCTTGTGGCCACCTGCCATTCATCAGCCCTGTCAGACTACTGTTGGTGCCTCTTCATATTTCTCTCATGTCGAGCCTTTTTTGTACTGTATTCAAAATAACAAGTCTATTTGCTCTTTACAACTAAGTTACTCCATAAACTTTTCATTCATTACCAAACTAAGCAGCCTCATTTTCAAAGACAAACATGTGGAGTCACACAAATCTAAGCTGTCAGTTAAAAACAAGTTGAAATACTGCAGAAAATGTACACCAATGTATTTATATTAACACTGGTTTAAGACGAGGCTATGTTAAACTCAACTTTAAACTCCTCTCAAATGACACTGATGGCCATTTTTGTTTTTCTTTATCCTCAGTATATACCTGGACAAATAATAGAAGTGCTATGTTTGTCCAGCTTTCAGAGCATGGGGGAACCTTAACTTTGGTAGAAAATACTCATCCTACTGCACCAGTGCTACATTGGACATGCTCTGCACTATCAGGATCTTTTAGAATAGAATAGTTCAGTTGAAAGGAACCTACAAAGATTATCTAGTCCACCTGCCAGATGCAAGACAGCACCCAGAAATCTGTGCCATCCATAGCCACATGAACCATGGCCATAAAACAGAAGCACAGTAAATCTGAAGCTAATAAGAACTGACTCTACTAACTCCACAGAACAGGAAAAAAATGAAGACTGAGGTAGAAACACTCATTCCTACTTGGCAGCCCAGCAGGTCACTCCTACACTATCACACCTGCTCACAAATCTGTTTACATGGATGCCTGTATTTTTCACTGTCCTCTGCTCGACTCCTGCAACTTCTATGGGACAAAATACCTCGTAAGGACATTGCTCTCCAGACCTCAATACTGAAAAAAGGTCCTGATGACTTAACATGAAACAGTGATATACGGTCAATAAGTCTGGTAAAAGTCATATACAGCTAATATAATTCAAATAATGGGCTATTTCATGATCTGGAAAAAAAAAAGACAAAACAAAACAAGAGGTTGCAGAAATGCAACACACAGACTTATCAAACACCTGGTGCAAACAGCTATTTTTGAAGCAAAGGATATAGGCTATTAGAGTCCAGTAGATTATGAAACCACACAAAATCCAGTCGTTCATGTAGATAAGATTTATCAAATAACTAGGACATTCCATATGTTTTTTTAAGGCATTTCACAATGACGCTGACAGATAAAATGCTCAGATGTCTGGATCCTTAGCCCATAACACTGCCAATACTCCAAAAATTATCAAAATGACAAAAATCAAAGCTATTTGCCCCTAGTAAATATAGAATAGCCAGCTGGATTTTACACAACTTATCTCAAATGATTGATGAAAGACACTGGAAAGACAGTCACCATTGCTTTCAAGGTATGCACTGCATTGCTCCAAAGCTGAAGTGTTAGAGACACTTCAGAATGCAAAACACACTTCAATAAAGTTGTTGATAGAACATGGGCCTTGGGGAAGCATCATTATTATTTTTTGCTAATAACAATCAAGATTTCTATTCCTGTGAAATGTATGCATACCTGAAAGAATGTTTGAGGAGACAAGCAGAAGGGTTGGTTACAGATGAGGGCTAGACTAGAGAGACTGAAGAAGTGTTCAATACTAAGGTCTCGCAGACTTCTCAGAATGTCAAAACAAAATGGTGAGTATCTTGCTACATTTTTTCTCTACAAATTTCTCTATAAATTTCCAGACCTGACCTATAAAAAGGTCATTATTTGATAAGATTTTGGCCATATGCAATATAGAACGTAGTATCTAATACCACTGGAATCGCCTCTCTTCTATACCTTTTGTTCAATGTCAAAAGGGCCAATTCCAGAGCTTAGGAATTACATTTTCCTGAGATTTTCTCTATTTCATTTATAGAGTTAAGGCCTAAGTATAATATGGGCAGTTATATGATTAATTATGGCACTGCAAAAGAACATAAGCTCAAAGGAACAAAACAGGAAAACAGTGTTTGTACTTCCACAGCCTGAGGTGCCGATGCCCTATTCTGATCCTAGGAGGCAAAGGTCTGCAGCAGAGCTACAACCTATCTGTGTGTTCCCAGAAATGCTAACAGAATGTAGCTGAAAAGAAACAGCAGCTGTGATTTCTTACACCATGTGTTTGCTGTTGTTGGTTTTTGCTTGTTTTAATATACAGAAAAGTATAAATTTCACAAAGAAGTAAGCTATGTTCCTCACTTCCTTGAAGCTAATCCCAATAAAAGATACTTCTTATTTCCTAGATGCTTTGTTACTTATACTCTTAGCAGATGCATATTCAAAAAAAAACAAACTATTTTAGAAACAGCAGAAAGCCCTGAGGTCACTTTTACCTACTTTCCTGCAATACATAATCTTCAAAATTCATTTAATTTTTTTTGCGATAATTTTGTGATCTCTTTTGATGCTGAAAATACTATTTTATTTTCTTTCCTGGGAGGAACTGCATTTTTAATCAGGCTTCCCAGAAAGAGCTTTTACTGATCTTAATGTGAAAAGAAAACTCCCCCAAAAAACATACCCAGGAAATACAACTTCAGAGTGACAATTTATTTGACAGTGGAGATGAAGTGGCTTAGGTCCGTAAATTCTCTCTTCTCTGCAGACCAAAGGAGAATGTTCAGAAAGATGAACACTGAAATATAGTTATGTCTAGACTGCTTGGCTTCTACCACACATCACAGGAACATCTGGAGAGATGCAATTAAAGCACAAACAGCTGCAATGCCCTCGCTAGCTAATCTGAATTGTCTCTTTGTCACCTTGTCCTCCCTCGCCAACTGCCACATCTACCTAGTGACCTGCATTTTATAACTCAGTTCTCAACTGTGTTGTGTTGTATTGCCATACAAATATTCAACAGCAGTATGCTCTCTGATCTGTTACCAGAGCAAGGTCACATCACTGTCTCTGTGAATGAACCAAATACTAGTCCTATATGACAAACAGATACCCAAGTCATGCCCTAAAGCAGTTAGAGAACTCATGCATGACTCTGTCACTCTCCTAATGAGTCCCTTGCTTTGCACACTGCTTTATTCTGGTGATGTACATGGTGAGCAACCAGGTATGCAGAATACCATAAATCTGAACACACTATTCCAAGCAACAGAGATGTTCGTATTGATGACATTCACAGAAAAACAGGACGATAAGTTTAAGAACAGTAGGTCACACACGGAAACACACCACATCTCAAGCTGCCCTAAAAAAGCCTGGTCAAATCCTATTTGGGAACTACAAAGGCAAACTCACTGAAGTTTTGGGTGTGGCACGAAACTGATCTGCAGCTCCTGAAACAAACTGTAACAGTCTAGATATCTGCACTTCAAATACCTTATCCTGGTAGAGAGTAAATCCATCATGTTCAGGTACCTCTCAGCTGATGTTTTATTACAGACATACCGTTTCAACTTAGGCACAACAGTTGAAGTGAGGTGGGAATGCTCACTCACCAGAGTGCAGGCTCATAGTGGCACTGCTGACAATGAGACCCATCATCACCCATTGCCAAGCACTGACCCAGCAGGCACACCAAGCAAACTGCTGCTTTTAAATGTGTGCCACTACTCCAGTTATCAGCCCTAACTGGAGCATTATGTTAGACCCCAAAAAGAGGAAGGAAAAGAACAGAGTGAACTATATGATCTGTTCAAAGATAAAAGACTAAAGAATACAGTAGGTCAGATTTTCTTATCTTCCCTGCAGTATCAGAGATGCTTCCCAATGATACACGTTACAGCACAACCTATTCAGTGTAATGCCTTAGGAGAGAGCCACATTCATCTCTAATTCCCTACCACTTCAGCAAGATTGTAAGATTCACTGATGTCATCATTTTATTGAAAAATTAGGATCATGAAAGATTATGGAACTGCTTACTAAACTTAACTTTCCACCACTCTCAAATAGATCAATTTGTCATTTTCTTGGGTGTCGATCTGACTTGTTTTGACCTCACAAATAGCTCAGACTATCAAATCTATCAAAAACTGCAGTTCAAGGAAAATGGTTAACATGAAATCTTAGCTTTTTAATATCTACTTTTATTAATAAATATCTTCTTTTATTAACACAGGAATAAACAAGAAAACTGGTGAAAAACAGAGCACCTCACTATCAAGACATCAGTTTAAAAAACAACTCGTCATTTTATGGATGTTCGTGCTTGATTTTGAAACACTGAAAGTGCCCTTGTCTCTCTCCATTTTAAAGTACAGAGCTGCCTGACTCATTTTCCATGTAGCCAGCAAAAAATTTGACAAGCCGGTAGTTTATCACCTTGCTGTGAGCCTCCCTTAGGTTTGTCACAGTTTTAATGCAACTTGGAGAAATGGCACCACGCTGCTTTTACGGAGTGCCTGTAAGAGATGAGTTATATGTTCAGAAGAGCAATATAAAAAAATAGGACTTGGGAGGGAACCTATGGAGTAACTCTCATCAAGGAAGATCTGTATAGGACCAAGTCATGACATTGTCAGTCACAATGATGTATTACTTTCATGACAAGCAGCCTCATTAGAAGAGGCTATTTTGAGAAGGGAATCCTGTTTGCTGTGGTACAGAATTGTAACACTGCAGTTAGCTTGCTCAGAGAGGAGTAAGGTTTTAATAGAAAGGCTTCTGATAAAAAAAAAAAAAAGACAAAAAAGGGGTTTGCCCAGAAATAAAATCCAACTGGTCTCTACATTTAAAGCAGGTGAGACTCAGATTACTAGAGCTGAACTTGCCCCTTTGTAGCTCTAGCTCCAGCTTTGGCTCTGACCAAGAAGGCCTTTTACCTGTGACTCAAAGTAGGATTTTTACAGAAGTGATTTTGCAAAACTGAGCCTTCAAGGAACTTAAGTCAAATTCCCCCCCTGTCCTTAGGCATGCACTGAAAAAGAACAGCTGAAACTCCCTGTGTGCGATCCCAGCAGTGTTTGTAACAATAATGGCTGCTACAGAGAGGCAAGAGATACCTATGTTTTGCGCATGGAAAACAGAAGGGCTTCCAGACCTTGCAGGATTCTGTCCCCAAGAGACATAGTGATCATTCCAGGATAACATAAGCGTCTACAAGAATCTGGAAACAGGATTTAGTGACGTGGTGACCAGGGATGTGAGGTCAGTGATGAGGCTCTAGACAGAAAGCCATGTTCTCAAAGCTAACTTGAAAGCCAGGCTTTTGTTGCTAGCCTAGGGATATGCCTGGAGCAGCTCAAAAACCACCACAAAGTATTTCTTCTTAGAGCATCGGCATCAAAATCCTGAGGCAAAATGCAAGTTTATACTGTATAAAATGGTTCACAGTGCACCCAGGAGAGAGAAATCTTGCTATGAAATAAAAACTATGAATAAAGCAGGCATTTCCCAGGATGTTGTCCGAAAGAAGCAATGGTTGGACCAGTTTAGAGATCCAGAAAAAAAATACTTCTGAATTGTTCTAAGCCTGAACTAATGCAGCAAATTACAACTAAAATGGAAGTGCCTTTTAAACTAGCTTGGATAAGAGTTTTCATTATGCTTTTGGTACTCTGCCTGCTCTTCCTTCTGATAACTCTGATAATGTGACTTGAATATAATCTGCTCTGACCCTCAAATTATTTTTTCCTTTCCTTTAGGACTTTAATTTGGACCCCACAATACTATCCCCAAATGCTTCTTGGGAAAGGGATTACAGTGATGATAAAAGTCATAGTAAGAAACAAGATCTTCAGCTTTGAAAGACCTTCTTCAGAAGATCTTTCAGATCTTCTTTGCAGATGGTTTTGACTATCACAGCTACTTGGAACAGACTTTAGAGGCAGGAACAAGACATTTTCTGTCCCTTCTAAAGTAAAAAGTGAAGTGTTCAGATGGACATCTCAAGTTAGTTGACTTTTTCTTTTCAGAAAGCATTTCCCCCCCTTCCAATCCTTTTACCCTGTTTTTAAAAATAACTTATTTCCACATTTTTAAGTGACAAAAGGCTACTGGAAATAATGTCAGTATCAGGTACTTAGAACTTTTTCATGAGATATAAAGGGCAAATTTGTTGACCTTTTTAGTTTGAAGTCTGGGATACCACAAAAGTAGCATAAAGGCATGACCACAGTAGCATAGTCAGAGTGGGAAAGGGGAAGAGTGCTTATCCTGAATTAGGAGATCCAAATGGTCTGTTTGTGCTGTACAGTACCTTGGGGCAAACTGAACGTAATTTAATATTAAGGTAAAAAACTTGAGACTAGGTCTTCAGAGATACAATGCTTAATGAACAGTGGATGTAAAGTTTTTAAGAGGTGACTATCTGAACTTTCCATTTCTTTTTGTCTGGCTTATCATAATACGCCTAAATAACTGCTTTCCTCCTGTCACTGGACTCTAAAGAGCTGATGTTTTTCCCTTTGCTTGCACTAGGATGCTCTTACTCCTTCATTCCCTTTATTGGAATGATACTTCTCTTGTCTTCATTCAACTCAAACCCAGGCATAGGACTAAGAGTTGGCTACAGCAAGACATGTTTAATTGTTAATGCCCATGCTACAGAGCAACAGTTTATGCCCAAAGTCCTTTCCACAAAACAATGACAGGACTTCAAGAACAAGGGCTCTCAGCATCTCACATGCTCATTTGGCTAATGTAAGGACAGCACAGACAATACCATTCTGGTCACTAAACATAGCACCAATATGTTCTTTTGCTTACCATCCTAGACTAAGTGCTGATGAAAAACACCAGTCTGAAAAGCAGTGCAATTTCTAACCTTCTGACACAAAAAACCTAGGTGTGCCGTGTCTCACTATACACTCACAGCAAATGGTTTGGTAGCAAAGAGCAGGAAAGGTGGTTCCTGCCCAGTCTGGGCAAGGAACCTGAGAGCAAGAGAGTAGAGTAGGAGTACAATGGGAAGATGCTATTGGCTTCAGTTGGCTTATGCCTCCCATCAAACTTCAGTTCAAGGCCCTCATGGAAACCTGGAAATTATGACTGCATGGAAGAGAACCCCCTGTCCCCTATATGCTATACCCTAAATATGGGACTTGTCTCCACTTAGTTTGATCATTTTTATAGGATGACAGTCATTGCTTTCTCCACAGAACACTCCACTTCAAAGAAAAGTAATATACTGCCTTCAGTTACACTAACGCAATCCTCTTCAATTTATTTCTCCTACCATTTCAGTCAATGTCCCAGCAGCTCATCTGCTTACCAGCTGCACGTTTGCTTGACAGCTTCAGGGATCTTTCTCATGCAGTAAGTCCTGAGTGTCTTTCCAGGGTCTTATGCTCCAGCTCTTTACTGCTTAGAGGATATTGCTCTATTTATTCTCAGCTTCATAGTCCTCTTAATGTTTATCTACCAGCACTGTCATCTTTCAAGCCACTGCACTTAACAGATAAGGCCTTCTGCATCTGATTACTGGTCCAGTTATTACTTGCTGTTTTTTCCTCTATATTTAGATGTATCTTACATGTTTGCTGGCTTCATTTCTACACACTATTACACTTGTCGGAGATGGATAATAAAAGTTGCAGGCATAACAATGATTCTGTGGCCAGCTCCACTAACATTTTACTAATTCTACTCCACCATCATACCCCTTTAGTCACGATATTCAGATTTACTAACTGCTTGCAACTTACAGTGAGCTGGAAAGGAAAAATGAGCTACACTTTCACCTGTTTTTATTGTTGTTCTGTTTGTTTGTTTTTAAATTATCATCATCAATCAAAATATGGATCTATCTGTTCTCTTTTAAACTTGACAATATTTCTACTGGTAATAAGATGCACCTTTAAACTTTTATTAATTATCTAATTGAAAGGGGACCTCGTTTGTATTTAATTACCCTTCACTTGCATGGTTTGTCTAAGGTCATGAGCTTTTGCCCCTACAGGAAAATCTGGCTAGATAAGATCCAAGGTGGATCTATCTCACTGACTTCAGCCTTACACCAAGTGCTCAGTGAGATACTTATAAGAATTGTATTTTGGTTGTAAAATAAACCCTACAGTGCTCAGCCCCATCTATATTCTATTTTTGTCTCATCCTGTTTTTCCTCATTTGCCTGCATTTCTTACAGCAAAAGAAACTTCTAGGTTTCCTTCAACATCCCTATGACCAGCTTGACAGGTAGCCCTTAGACAATCCGATCCGTCAGTGTACAAGTGTACTTACCTGTGGGTAAAGTGGGAATTATAATGCATTTGTCTCATAGCTCTTCTGTTACCAAGGAAGGGGCTCTACAAAAGCACAGCATTACCGCCTGCAGAGGAAACCCAACTGTCCAAATCCTTAACACTCAATCTAGTGTGTCATTGTCTGTTTTCAAGCCTGAACTGTGTCTTTCATTACACTAAAGGTCTCCCTTCCCATTAATCTCATTGAACAGCTCTCCTCTCCAAGCTCTGCTGCCCACAATTTGTGATTCCTTATTGTTGAGCAGCCATCACACATAAAATTGTTTCTAAGCACCCCATTACTCACATATTTAGAGATGTCAAAGCAAGCCCTCCATGTAGCTCCCAAAGCACTTTAGAATTCCCTTCTGCTTCCCCACCAAAAAGGCAAAAAGGACACAAGCAGACAGCATCTTATTTGAACTTACCAGGGAGGTAGATTTCCTTACACAGACAGTTATAAGGAGGAGAAAGGCAAAAAAGGCAACTATAAAATATAGTACACTTAGAGTTAATGATGCATTAAATGATATCACAAGGTTCAGCTGAGCAAGGACCCAGTCCTGGGTCCTCCGGGCACCAATACAATAGGAGAACTTCCTGTGTTAACCCTGTATGGAAACTAACACAAGTTTCCTTTCTCTCATACTGTAATCCATATTACATAACTGTGCGAGGCATTTCAAGACTTAGAAACTATCAGAGCTTTCTTCTGCTCAATCTAGTCTTCAGTTTGGTTCTGGGACCATTTCCATAAACAGTCATGACATATATACATACAGCTATGTCCCGCTAAGATCAGGGAAACTTCTGAAAAAAACTCATTAATATGGGGTATCTAAAGAAGTTTCACAGATTCAAGAACTTCCATTACTGGGATAATCCTCAGAGGAAGCCGTGCAGCTCTTCTCTAAACAGCATCTCTGAAAACTTTGAATTCACACATTTAATGTTAAAAGGGAAAGAAGGATCAACTGCTCTCCAGGGACTATTCAATAATAGATTCCCTTTCCCAGCACAGGCTTGCTGTAGCGCATTCATTCATTCATCATAACTCTGCAGTTGTGCAAACAGATTCTGTAAACAAAATCTTTCCACCAACAAACTCCCACTGTGCTAGCAACACTAAGTGGCAAGCATACAAACAACCTGCAGAGCGGCAGAGGCAACTAGTTCATTGATAATTCTTTTTCCTCTTATCATATAGTTGATACTGCTTTACAATTAATGTAAAAAAAAAAAGTAATAAACCTCAATATCTTAAATCTCCATACAGGAGACTATACAATCTGATGCCATTTCTCATCTCTCCAAAGAGCTGAGAGGAGGAATATGACAACAGTAGAGCTGGGAAGGAGTGAAGTGGTCCAGTGTGTGTCCTCACCCTGCCAAAAAGCCATAGCGCTTCCCAGCAAGAGCCCTTTGCTCCTGTGTAAAGTAAGTCCCATCTCCTCCTTTCCTAGGTTACTCAGGAAATACTAACCATTACATGGACGCCCATTGCCCTGTCAGCCAAGGAGACATTTTTAAGGTGAACTGCAAGCTCTAGTCCTTTAAAAACAAAGGAAGACAGGTTCCTCCGTAATGCACCTGTTTTGCAACGCAACCTTAAATTTGGAAGCTTTATGAAATACTACATTTTTCAAATGTAAAAAGTACTCCAAGGAAATGATGCAGAAGGGTAACAGGAAATACTTGCAGGGAGACCTATTCTGAATTGTCTACACATAGATAAGCCACAGAATTCCTTTTCTTAAAGATTTTATTAAGCTTTTGCTGATGGAAGGAGATTAATGATTGAGAGCTAGATGTAGCAATTATATTTTGAATCCTGTTCAAACAAGCCTCTTGCACAATGTATGAGAAAAGTTGATAACATGAATTGTTACTTAAACTGAATCTTTTAGAAGAATAATTAACCAACAATAACTATTCTGGCCTCCTCTCCAGCTTTGATAAGTAACCCTTCTCATTAGTTTCAAATTTAATTAGCACCAATAAAGAAATGTCCCTCAGAAATCACCATTGCATCATAATCCCTAATGCTGACATGCTGTCCTACAAACAGAAAGGCCACAGGGCAATTTCTGAAAATAGAGAGAGGCTCAGAAAATCATAGATGCTCTCAAAAATAAAATGTGAACAATAACGTAGTTAAGTGTGGAATGTAACAAAAATAGATCTCTTTGAAAGACAAACATTGCAAACACAGTTTGAAGCAGAGAGGACTCCAAAGTAGCTTTGCCAATAATTACTGCAGTATCTCCAGTAAGTTATCAAGACTCTTAACTCTAATTTCTTGATCTTTTTTGGCCTTTTGGCTGAAGCAGAGAGACATCACTATTTAGTATATTCTACATGAGAAAACTGTATTCAGCACTTGCAGTCTAACAAACAGATACTGCTTTTTCCATTTCTGGCTTCTATGATCTCTCCGTAAAATAGATATAATAATGCTTAGCATTGTCACCAGGGTGGTAAGGCTTAAAGTACTTTGAGAGTCTAAGATGAAAGAAGCTACAAAAAGCCCAGACATTCTGATGCATCTGATATCCTGTTACTTAGTGGGCCAGTAGAAACAGCAGGCGAATGCCAGTGTATGTATTGTAATTACAAGTCTGCTGCAACTTGCAAAGCTGTGAAGGATTACCAGAGATTTCTGACAGGTGAAATCACAGGTATTCTGCTGCATGTCACAGGCACTATGGTGACTGCATTCATGAAACCATGCGAGTTTCCAAAACTGAGCTAGAAAGAAATCTCCAATGACATAAAAGTACTGGAAAGAGCATGACATATGGTGAGGGGAAAAAAAAAAAAAACAGTTCTGAAATGTCTATTGATGAACATCATTGAGAATGTATATAGACTGGTATTGCCTCTTCCTAACAGACATTGAGAAATACATAGTACAAGAATCCACACGTAGCTATGTCATACCATACTCCAACCCTCACCACTGTAGGTAGTATCCCTGCTTTTTCCTCACACTCCCCACCAAGCGTTCTCTGTTCTTCACCTGATCATCTTACAAAGAGCCATCATCTCCCCCTTTGCCCAGCTCATAACTCAGAAATAAAGTCATGGTTTTCTTTCAAGACATGGTTTTGAGAGATATAAGACCAGACAGAGCTGCTTGGCAGTAAAAAGATGGGGAGAAGCTTGCAGAAAGAGCCCACACCTCTTCCTTCACAGTGCACTGCTACAGGGCAAATTCAAGTCCAAACCATTTCAGCATATACATTTGTTTTGCCAGGAAAAGTAGTTCTTCCGCCTGATGTAAGCATTAGACAGCCACTAAAAGACTTTTGAGATTTGTAAACTGAACTGAAAAGCTCCTAGAGATAAGCTTATGAAGGGGATACCTCTCATTTCTAGAAAGGCCTAGATGAGAGGTTCCTGCCTAGTACCTCAATTTTGCTATTTGTAATCCAGGAAGAAACATGCAGGACACTGAAGTTATAAACAATCTCAAATCCCACATTCACTATTAATTTCTGACACCTCAAGTAGAAAACCATAAATGACAGACCTTCTCCCACTGTCTTTATGAGGTTTTCCCTTCCCAGGACAAACAATGCTTGGCCCACTCAGCAGCCCCCACTGGCCAACCGCAGCCAACACCTGCAGCTCCTAACTGCACATGGAGATGGCGCTCAGCTGCAGATGCTAAATGTCCCCCGGCCCAGCTGGCCATAAGCAGAGGAACCACTGGCCATCCCACTCCTCCTCATGTTTTGTAGGGCTACAAGTAACCCTTGCCAAAGCCCCACAAAGTATTCAAATGGCAAATTTAAATTTGACCATTTGGATTTAAGACAGGATGGTGTTTTAACAGGCGAAGGCATGGTTCATAATTTTTTTTTTTTTTTTTTTTTTTTTACAAAACCAGAAATTCAGTCTATTGTAACATCAAGCAAAACTGTTGTCATTTTATGTTTCAGAAGTTTGCTGTCCTGGATAGCAAGGAAACAGCTGTCCTATGATTAGCACTGCAGACATTAAAATAAATCAATATGGTAGGCTGTTTCAGCTTTTTTTCTTAGAAGTCTCAGAGTTCAAACTGCATCTTACTGTCTTTACTGAGGTTCTTAGAAAGTAAAAGTAATAGTAATCTGCAAAAAATAGCATCTTCCACCAACAGAGTTCAAAAGCAACCAAAACTACCCTTGTTTTGCAAAGGAAGTATCTGCCACAAAAGGAAGTATTTCATGTCACACAACATATCAATTGCAGAACTGTCTATATGCAACCCCTCTTTTGACTCCAGTTCCTCATGTGATTCTCTCCTCCTCCCTGCTTACTCTATGCCATATTCACTGATGACAGACCTAATACAGCAAGCTAATTAGGATGGAAGTCAAAGCAGAACCTGATTCCTGCAACTACTCTTTGTAAAATACTGAAGTTCTTTGACAAAAGGAAAAACAAATGCAAAATATTAAACGATACACTATTTTTACAAAGGATCACTTTGCATTCAGTACCTATTTTTCCATGCTTGATTCTATCTTTTTACAATAGTTTACCATTTTCTTTAGAATGCTTGTTGTTAGAAAATGGTCTAGAGTCTGTCTGCAGCAGACCAGCAGCTCTTTCTACTGAATACAGCTAGAACAATTCAACCACGTCACAGATCCTAATCAACCAACAAGTGAAGATGATTCTCCTTCACCATAGCTGACAGTTTACAGCTTCTGAGAGCAGAGAGATCTAAGTCCTACCTGTGCTGTCACAGTGCATTTCTGAGTAGCCATGCTAAGCAGGATAGTGAGAACCATGAAGCTACCTGACTGCTTCAGTCATAAATCACAATATTCATGTAAACTAGACTTTAGTCTCAAAATGTGTTTCTTGCCTAAATATTTAAACACATAAATAACCTCCAGCCATTCCAGCTTGTCATTTTAAGTTTTCTGATATTCTTTCAGTATAAAAGAAAGGTCAGATATCAAATCTGCGTTTATACTTCCATGACATTTTTCTCCAACCAAATTTTTCTGAATTAGAGGAGCAAGACAAATGTGGCACTTTTCATAATGGACCTTTCTTGACTCAGCAGTGCGGTCTTGGCAGCCCCATTGAGCAGCTTCTCAGGAAACAGTTGCTATGGCTCAGCAGATAGAAAGAGACATGAAAAGCAAGCAACTTGGATTGTTGTTTGCCATTACGTATATCACTTGTGACAAAAAGTAGATGTCCTAGTCTCAGTACTCTAGTTTCTGGGTAGCCCAAGTGGTTGCTTTGATCTGATATTAAAGACAGGAAATGTCCGGGCATTGAATTTGCGCTGAATTTGCTGTTGCTTGGGAAAAAAATATCAAGTTGGACTCCCAAAACAGCATCATACGAGTTAGCACTGATATATTGAAAAGGAGATATTTTCTTTATTATGCCAAGGCTCAATTAAATAAATTGTGAAATTTATAAGTGCTAAATGCTGCCAGTCTTCCCTCACTTTCTCTACTTTTTTGACTAATTCACAAACATTGTCATGAACACATTATTTCTTATCATATAATGCTCATGTGAGATAAGCAGTAAACCAAACAATGAGATTATGTTTGAAAAGAATTCAGACAGTGCAAAACCACCTTTGATTTTGAAGTATGTTTCTGCATTTATATAATAAAGCACTAAAGTTTCCTAGTGCACTCCTTTGCTGTAGGTATTTATTCCCTGTTTTTAAGGATGGGGAAATAAAAGCACAGCAAGATTAGAGAAAATATCTTTTTAAAATCTGCTATAAATGTTCATTCACACAGAAAAATAAACATAATAAACTGATACTTTTACCCCTTTTGGTGTTTATGGATATTTTACTGAATAAGCTTATGAATATTTATAAGAACAATGAGCTGTGCCTAAAAGTAAATTAAATTTGCAGAAAAAAGACCTGGAAATCATATACACATTATGCCATAATCCTGACTCCCATCAAAGAGCAGCAACACCGCATAACTCTGGTCCAGGCAAAACCATGTAGAACAGTGATCACAGTGAAGCACTTAAAGACTGATCATCATTTCTAACATCATCTGCCAAATAATTGCCAACAAATTTAAAAGGCTCTAAACTTTTTGTGGTCAGCACATAAATAGTGAACAAGGCACCATCATCAAGAAAGTCATGTGCTATGAGTTTCCTCAGAACTGATGGAACAGATAAGTGACTTGGCCAGGAACATGGCAGGACAGTGGTAAGACCAGAGATCGTACTGCCCACCAGGCCAGTCAAACCCAGCACTAGGCAATCTGCTTCCTCTTCAGGAGGCAATTCCAGTTCAAGAAGGGGCACTGTAGACAGACTAAATCCACATTTCTGGAGAACACCAGCGTCTGGTGTTCTGGAGGGAGGTGCTACAGACCTAATACTTAGGGCAGAAGGGACTGGGAAAGATGCTTCTAAGCACACTTAGAAATCACTCTGATTTAGCAACTGGTAGTTGGCATGCAGTGTTCTGGCACCTCGTGACAATCCAAGGGTAGAAAAAGAAAGCCTCAGTTTGCACTAATTCATGTCTAGAGTAAACTGAAGTGCAAATCAGGCCTGTCCTTGAACCTTGCACTGGTAACGCTGGCCCACAAGCCTAGGCAAAGCACAAATCCCCAGCAGAAAAGAAGAAAACCACTTGCACTAAAATGTAAGACTTTCAGCAGCCCTAATGCAATGATTCAGACTTATTCACTGAGTTTTGCCTCTGATTTATCAGAAGAGGAAGATCAGACCTCACGTCAGATACAGTTGAGGGTGAGAGAAAAACAGAGAGCAATTGGAAAGTGACTGAAGTCTTTTACCGGTTTTCTGTTCTGCATCACACAATTCCAAACTTTGTTCTCTAGAAGCAGAAAAAAACAAGCAAAAAGAAAAAAAGGAAAAGACAGAAAAGGAAAGAGGAGGAGGGAAGGAGGGAAGGAGAAAGAGAAAAGGAAAGGCCTTGATCAAATGCTGGTACCTCTGAAATATATGGAAAGAATCCTGTGGACTTTACTACAGTCAGATTTCATCTTGGAGCTCTGATTTTCATTTTTGAAATTTCCACCTTAAAAAACACATTCTCATCTAGTCTGAAGTTCTTTCTAACCTTAGGTAAAGGGTTCCTTCTGCAAATGAGTTCAGGTGCATGGTAGCACTACTCTAAAGATGTAAAGCCTAATTGCCTCAGCATTATAATAGCAGTGGTATGTAGTGAATGCAGATAGTTTCAGGGAGAGTATGTGTGGCAAGTTAATATAATTCTAGATGAAGGCCACAGTGCAGGAGTAATATTTCCCCTAGCCACAGCATGAAAAGTTATACATTGCTATTTTTAAAATATAATTGGAATGTTAAATCTATTTCATGAATGAAAGTACATTGACCTTTAGAGGGAAGAATGACTCATTTTCATCCTTGTGTGCCCCTTTTTAACATATGCTTCCCACCTTTGCATATTTAAGTAGCAATTAGTTCTCATGGGAAGTTATTTAATAGCCATTTCAGCTTATTAAGCTTCCCGAGTAAACTCACAAGAAACCTATTTAGCAACATTTGCGGCCCAGGTTCCCTACAGTAAGTGGTTTGGTTACCTGTGACATTAACATGAAAAAACACAAACAACACCTATTCAGGGCCAGGATACAAGGGCTTTGGATCACTATGGAGCCCTTGCAAGTGCAGAGTATTTACCCAGACTAACTCAACCCTGTGCTTATCCGTATCACACTATCTGTGGGATGAGTCATGCAAGGGACAGTCAGTGCCAAGAAGTTCTTTAATTGACAGTGTCAATATAGGGACAATTTAGGATTTTTTTCAAAGAAAGCTCAATAGCCTGTCCAGAGCATACACACCTACAGAGAATACAGCACCCACTGTGTGCTGCCATTAGACAGCAAATCCTGTAAGACCAACACTAAAACTGGCCAGGACTCTTCTGACAAAAAGGTCTGCTAGCAAATCAGTTTCCCACGGGAATATACTGGTTTTGATTAAACTGATTTGGGAAAGGTTTCCTTGGAGGTAGGATAGAACTTCCAGTCAAAACCAAAGACAATGACAGTAAAGTCACCAGCAATGTGGTAGTTGGGAGGCTTGCCTAAAACATGGGAGATCTGCAGCACTGTGATCATCTCTGAGCTCACCCCTCCCTTCCTGTGCATTTTCTCTTCCTTTTCCACAGAAACAATCAAACTTAATTTGATTTTTGTTCCAAAGAAGCACTGGGGGAAGAAAGAGAAGCCAATATTATTTCAAGAATCATTTCCAAGAGAGGAAAACTCTCTCTTACCCAATTTTGAAAAGGCCAAGCTGACATAGAAATGGTAGATGAGCTGGGAACCACAGCTTCTGCAAAAGGAAGCTTTTTCTTGCAGGCTGCTCTGTTCCATGGGGATAAGTGTGCAAGAGAAATCTGGCACTGACAGTATTTGCAGGAGAGCACTGTAGAAATTCCTGTGAACTTTATAGTTTGTCCGTTAAACAACAGCACTCCAGTAAGAAGGTCTTCTACTAATTGTTCAGTAACACACTGAAACAATTGCTTTATGCTTTGTGCAAACATGCTGTTAAAAAGGGAAAGGGTTCACTCCAGTTAAGTATCTCTGAGCCAGTATCAGAGAGTATAACAGTTAAAGAGAATAAAGCATTATTTACAGGACTCTTTTGTAACCCTAAACTCAATGGGAATTCAGCTCCTTGCAGTTTTTTTTCTCATCCAAAAGTATAATTCAATCTCCATTCACATGGAGGGTAATTTTGCACAAATAATTAAGCAAGGTAATTACATTTTTTTCCTGGGAAGTACTACAATCTTGGGCAACTCCAAAAAAAAAAAAAGCTAAGTATGTCAACATAAGTAAAGCCTCTTTACATTGCTGATGGGAGGATTGTGTTGTTTGAAATCCATTTCCAATTAGCTTAAGCAATGAAGTAAAGGCTCAGTTGCCTTAGGAAGGGCTTTAGTTAAGCCCTGTACAAATTAGCTGCAAAGGTGTTAATAATTGCTGAAATCTGCACACTTATGGGCTGGTGGATGCTGTTCACACTGTTATCACTGTCAGCATATCCTGCTGTCGGCAGGGCTACATGGCACAAATTTATGTATGTGAATACCATGTGTCACTGCTATAAGCAACACCTTCACAAAGCAGGAAGAATGGATTTTTAATGTCTTCAACAACCCCATGCTACAAATCTATTGCAAAGCCATATAATAGTATAAATACACTAAGTCTTGGTTGCTAACAAAGCAGAAAGACTATTTTATAGTGACACAACTTACGCATTTTAGCGGTCTTGGTGCAGAATTCAGGAGAAAACTAGGATTTTTATAGGAGATTATGAACATCTGCTAGAAGTTATTGCAGTGAAATAGGTAGATGCGGTCCATATTCCTTCTGCTCCCCCTATTCCTGCATCCCATATGATGGACTTTGCATGACTGTATTGCAGTAAAAACAGCAGAGCCTTGTCTCCAACGTGATTTTACAGGGCATAGCTAACTATTGTTATCTCTCAGCAAAAATATGGATTTCTTCTCAACTGTGAAGACAACATCCAGAGCCTGGGGGTTTACAGATTAACTTTGGTTAAAGCTCCGTCTGTGTTGTATTCACAAGATCACAGCACCAGTTCATAAGGATACCCTTCACACAGGTTAAAACAAATCACACCTTCATCCTCAAAGATGACAAATACATGCCTTCCAGCTCCCTTACTGCTAAAAGCACCAGAGTGGAGGTGGCATTAAAAGCTAAGGCTGTATCTTCACTGTCAAAGAGGGAGATCTTTAAAGCAAAATAACTGCTACTCACAATAAACTCCCCAAAGAGAAAAAATAGCAGGTGGGTTTTGTTGTCTTTATTATTTTTTACTGTAACACAGCGAGGCAAGACCTGCTGAAGGCAGGAAGTGTTGGCACCTAGACACCTTCTGGCAGGTTATATACCTCTGCCTTTACCCCACCAAAACTGGCACAAGAAGAGCTAACCCAGGCCTCTCACTTCGGCCCGAAGTGTTAAGACTAGTTCACGCAGAGACTGCTCTGACAGTCTGCTTTGATTTTAGCTTCAGGTAGCAAGGAATGAGATTGATACTCAACTGAAAAGCTGGGTCAGTAATTTGAATAACTGCAAGTTGAACCAAAAATTGGTTGCTCCTACTTTGTATTCAAAGCCCAGCACTAACTTATCTCACCTCTTGTGAATTTACTTCGGTTTATTCTATGGTCCATTAAGTAGGTGGCTACTCATGGACACACCATTAACTTCAACACAGCTTCATAAAAGCTACCTAACTTAACTCACTGTGACAAATTATTTGATCCTGCAGTCCTCTAGGTATTAGTCTTTTTATTGGGACAATCTGAATCAGAGCTTGTGTTAAAGGTACAATGCACGCACAGAATGGAAATCTCTCTTGCTCACTGGCCCAAATTAGAGACTTGATTTGATGTAATGGAGCTGCCCCATACCCTGACTACAAATCATTGCCATCCAGAATCAAAAATTTAAGCCACAGTCTCTCTTCAGAGAGGTGCCAATGCTACATGGGCCTCCTCAGGTATACAACTTCCTGTCATACTGTAGCTGGCAGTCCCCTGGCCAACTCCCCCCAGTTGTATTGTTCAGCATGACGTCATATGGTATGGAATATCCCTTTGGCCAGTTTGGGTCAGCCATCCTGGTTCTGTCCCCTCCCAGCTTCTTGTCCATCCCCTGCCCCCTCACCGGCAGGGCACTATGAGAAGCTGAGAAGTCCTTGACTTAGTGTAACCACTGCTCAGCAACAACTAAAACATCAGTGTGCTATCAACATTATTCTCATCCTAAATCCAAAACGCAGCACCATACCAGCTACTAGGAAGAAAATTATCTCTATCCCAGCTGAAACAAGGACGCAGCTACATGAAACTCAGAGGAGAACCTTTTTCTTGCGTTTGTCTGCCACCCATTACGTTTTATGTTTAAATAAGAGTAATAATATTGATAGCAATAGCAAGTAGTATTAATGTATCTGTTGACCATTAGTCAGTGCCAGCTTTGGAAATGTTTCTGCTGTTCCCTGAGATCTGCCTGCACATAACCTCGGGAGTCACTTGCAGCAAGCACTTTGCGTAAAAGAAATATCATCTTAAAAAGGGAAGTTATGTTTCAAGCAAACAACCTGACCTTGCTCTCCTTAGATTAATGACACTTTCACCTTTGGGTCGCGCTTGCGGCTGTCTGGCACAACGAACTGCTTGCATTGCATAAAAATCCCTCGGCGCTTTCTAAATAGCCCTCCTGGTCCCCACAGCCCCCTCGATACATTACACACCGGTAAAGCACAGCAAGGAGAAGCCGCAAGGGGGAAACCGCGCCTGGTCGGGGTAGCTGCGCTTCGTGCACCCGCGGGGCTGGTAGTGACCGAGACTACGGGGCAGAAGGGCTGGACACGTGTCCCGGTGGCGAGGGCACACTGCACCGCCGGGACGCCGCGGGGGCGCTGCCCGGCGCGATGCACGGCATGCAACGCACGGCTCACCTGCCGCTGAGACGTGGAAGAGGAGGCGGGGGCGGGCGGCGCGGATGGCCGCCGAGAGCCCGCTCTCGCTGCCCGGAACGCCGCTGCGGCGCTCGGGCATCACCCGCACCCGCAGCCGCCCGTCGCCGGCGCGGAGCCACCAGGCGAAGAGCTCGGTGAGGTTGAACTCCAGTTGCGCCCCGCCGGAGCCCAGCGGCGGCTCGCCAGCACAGCCGTCCCGCAGGCTGCCCTCGCCCACCTCCAGCACCAGCTG
>VXAL01014446.1:121344-148470 GCA_013399475.1 Chauna torquata | reverse complement strand
CACACTGGGCGCCGCGCCCCGTGTTGCCCCGCCGGCGCCCGCGGAACGGCCCGGTGGAGCGCGGCGCTGGGCCGACCGACCCGCCCGGGGACCGTGGCAGTGGCCGGGCCGCTGGGGAGTCCGGTCCGGCCGGAGCTGCTGCTGCGCGAGCTTTGCCGGCTCCAACTACCCGCCACAACGCAGGCATTACCCGGCGAGCGCTGACATCACGCCCGAGCTCGCCCACCAGCAGCCAATGCCGTCCCCGGCAGCTGTTATTATGCAAATATACGGGGGCGGGGCGAGAGGACTCCGGGTGCACGGCGGGGGGCGCGTTCATTGAAAAAAAATGGCTCTGCCGACCCCACTCGCCTCGCCAGCCGGGCCGAGGAAGCAGGGTCCCCAGGTACGGGGCCGGGCCAGCACGCTCCCCAGGTACAGAGCCGGCAGAGCAGCCGTTTGTGGGCTGCAGGGGAGGCCTGGCGCTCTGGAAAAGGCAAGGTTGGAGACGCACCTCCAACACGGGCTGGGGCCCTCGTATCGGCGGGGCCGGAGACGTGCGCCGGCCCCGGAGGGAGGCCGACACCCGCGTGTGGTGTGGGGCTTTGGTGTCCCGGTTCCTGCCTCCTCCCTCCTCACACAGAATCACAGAATCAGTTTATCTCCGTGCAGGCAATGATCGACAGAGCTGTTCAGTTTTCTCTCTTCCTTCCCTTTCTTTTCCATTCCTACCCATCCTTCCTTTTCCTCCCTTGTTTCCTTTCCTTCCTGGCTTCCCTCCATCTTTCCTTACCTCCTTAAAGACCGAGGTCTCCAGAGCAACTCTGGGTATCTTTCCGCTGTAGGGGAAAAAAAGAAAAAAAGGAGAGAAGGTCGGGGGGAGAAATCTACAGTGTAAGTCATTTTAAAGAATTGAAAAGAATTGTTCCATTTCAGAATGAAAACAACAGCCTTAAGAAAGGTTCGCGCAACAATTTCCTTTTTTTTTTTTTTACCTTTAATAAATACAATAAAATCACTGTAATTACATTAGCTCTACGCCTTAGGATAGCTAATCATAATTCATTCATATTTCTGGAAGTTGCCTACATGAATTAATGACTTATTATTATCTCTTTAGTTTGATACTTAATGCATGTATATTTTTATAATCCAGGTTCTTTATATAATCATTAGAGTGCAATTATTCTGTCATGCAGTTATTCTTCTGCTTATATCAAATTAATGTTAATATATGGATATTCTGGAGCAGAACCACAGTGTAATTCCTCCATTACTGTAGTGCTAAAGTGTGTAATTGCAGGCACAACACTAGAAAAGAACCAAGATTTTTTCTGTAGGAAGAGCTGAAGAAGGTACTTCAGGGCAATCATCACAGGAATAGTTATGTAATACACTTCATACAAAGAAATACTTTTGTGCCATATTCAGCCTCATACAGGTGCGCTAATTCAAAGCCCATCCAAGATGATAGTGTTTTCCCAACTGACACTAATGGGCTGTGTACATGCCCTATTTTCTCCACAGCTCTTCTTGTTTTACAATTCATTAGATTCACTTGCTCAATATGTGAACCCCAATCATTCACTTTTAAGTTGGGGGTTTGGTCTTCCTTTTTGTAGAAGAGCAAGACAACTGGAAAAATACTGGAATACATACAAATGTTCTGTAACATAAAATCCAACACAGAAGTATTTCAAATTGAGTTGTATAGTTCTATTCTTTTGACTTCGGAATCCTTACTGGAAAAAATGTTAAATGGACTGAATTCATCATGGTCTTTTCATTCAGCCTCTTATTTTACTCTAGTGGATAGTCATACAGTGTGCATTTGTGGTTTGAGAACTAAGTCCTCAAACCTGGCTTCTTTACCAAATTATTTTGGACTGCCATCTTCTTCTGCTTGAATATCATATGCTAGTGAGTATCTCACAAGAGGGATGACAATTATTGCAGAAAACATCATGTTAGGCACAGGAAATGTTCTGTATGTTTTTACTGCTTTCACAGATCTGATTTCCATCATAAGAAGTTGCTACTGTGGGACTTCTGCAGTTTTCAGTTCCTAGTATTTTCCTCTCAGATTCAACCAGTTTGTGCCTAATGCTCAGCTCATTTCAGTGAATGGTAAGTCTCCTATTGACTTGAACAGCCGACACACAGCACACCATTCAGATTTTTAGCTCGGCTACTAGTAACAGAGTAATTGGATTGATTCCTTTATCCCTAACATCCTGCTGGTGTAGGGCATACCTTCTCAAATTTAGCTTTTATCCTAGAAATTATACAGGCATCTCACTGATCTTCATCTTAACCGAGACGTCACAGTTGGCCCCAGTGATGAGTCAGATCAGCATGACTGGAAACTTCACTCTCTGATCTCTCCTCAGAACAAGATAAAAAAATGTGCAGTATCACACTGCAGCCTGTCTCACACTCCCTATTCATATCTCTGGGTGCTCTCTCTTGGAGTTGAACTAGTCACTGCATCTCTTCAGACTGCCTTCTCTGCTACATTTGCCAAAAAAACTGTTGAGTGGAAGGAGATTTTGTGGTGTGCCTGACCTAGGAGTAATGGAATTTGTTTCTGGTCAGTGTCAGCAGTGTGGGCACTGTATGGACCCAAGTGGCTCTGCCACCTGTTTTGGGGGATGTGCCTTAGGGAACAATATGGAAAAAGCCCTGAGATGCCTGGGGACATGGCAAATGTGTGATGGTTTTTGCCTGCGTTTGGATGGTCATAGAGCCCAGCTATAGTCTTGAGCTAAAGAAAACAAAGGAGACAAGAGATGAAAGCAAGAATGATGAAGTGGCCTGAAGGAAGATTGCAGGTTGACCCATAGTAACCTTTTGCTCATTAAGGGTTATTAGTATATTAAAAAAACACTCCCATCAAAATGGAAATGTGTGAAAATGCAGGAACAGGTCTCCTCCCCCGCAGCTGGACCCCTGTAACATGCATGTTCAATAGCGGTAAGCTAGGAGAGCCAGGACAACCAATCAGAAGCAACAAAGGAGATAGTTTAACAAGCTGGCTGTGTATAAATAACTGTATTTCAAGTCGGAGGTGTTCTTGCTTTTTGAAAGATCTCCAAGCACCTGATTCTGTGCAGAAGTAAACGAAAAACCTTCATGTGGATTCCGACTCTGTGCGCTTATTGGCTGGGTGCATCGGGCACAAACATATGGATAACACTGCCTTCCTACAACACACACAGCACTCTGAATGAATCTGCATGTGCTTGGAAAAAAAAGCATGGTTCCAAGACTGTCATGGCAGCTAGCAGACTATTTAACAGTCCCAAGGAAATCAAGTAGCACAAAAATGTGTAGATGTGTATTTTTTCCACTGTATTACCTTGTTTTATTGCCATGAAACACAAGAAGGTTAGAGCTGAAAGCTGAAATGAAGAGGTGTCTTTATTAATAGACATTAAATGAAATAGATGTTAATACATTGAAAAAGTGAAAATGGACCCATTAATGAGGAGAGGCAAAGAAATCAATGAGGGATCTCCAGTGGTTTAGTTGCTGGGCTGCCTTTTTATCTCCCTTTTTAAATGGTCTTTAACAAGAAGAGTGGTATGGACATTTGGGAAAGAATAGAAACCTGGTCAATACAGCTGCTAATGAGGGACAGATAAGGAAATACTTTGCACATCTCTGTGACAGGCTGGGATCAGCAGATCTGGACAATATGATCCCCAAGTTTTTTATGTAGCTAATGAATTGACTACATCACTGGCAATTAATTTTGAAAAGCAGAAGAAATCCAAGTATGTCTCAAAGGATGAGGGTGGGGGGAGATTAAATACAGTACTAATCTTTACAATGGAGAAAAAAAGTCACCTTGGTAGGTGACTACATTTCAGCACCAGCAAAACAATGAAAGAGAATAAGCTGGACAGGGTACTTCTGTGGAAGCACAGCAGTGTGCAAGCTGAGGGTGTTAGACCCCTGGAAGGCAAATTCTTCTGATGAAAGACTCACAAACCTCAATTGCAAAGTTGTGCCAGGAAAATGGTATTAATTGCTGGGGTTCAAATTGCAACTGTGTAGATATTGGAGAAGACCTACAAAAACTTAATATATCCACATTCTAGTAAACCTTTGCCAGAACTTCATGTTATATTCATGAAATATTCGTAGGGTAATACTGGAGCTGGGCAGTGTCATGTGGCCTCAAAATAAATCAGAAGACTATTGGAAACTGCAGTAGCGTGAGTGAAAGATGGGTATGTAATAGACTGAGCAAGCATCAGCAATTGCTTTGTTTTAACCTTTCTGGTAATACTTAACTGATAATGTAAACAGTGCCAACTCCTTAGGCAACACTGCCTTGGAAAGGCTTCACCCACAGAAAAAAATGGGGGATAGTAATTTGTACAGGACCATTAAAGTGTCAGCAAAGCAAATGGAGAGAAATATTGTTGAGGAACTAAGCCAAGATATCGACAAGGAAATGGTATTTAAGAACAGTGTGTTTCAGCTAGGTTCTGGGAAAAAATAGCTACTACTGAGTATAAGCGCTCCTGGTGGCATACAGACACTGTTTATGTGTCCCTCCTACTGTGGAGTTCCTAATCCAAGTCATTGGTTATCTGTACTCTGGAGATGTATTAGATCTAAGGTGTAGTGGCAAGGTCTCAAAACAATGTCTGTACACAACAAATGTTTCAAAGAGAGAGTTGAGGATTGGAACTGTATGTAGACATGTCAGGTTAACAGGAAGAACCAGCAGTGGGATATGGCAATGTACATCTTGTTTGGGACTGTGTAAGAAGAGAGCACACTTCATGGAGAAGCAGCCATAGTCCCTCTCTGTGGTCTTGCTGCTTAAGCTTGCAGAGCTGAACTGACTGACGGGTGTGTTAGACCAACAGGATCCAGTTGACAGCCCAACCTTTACTTAGGCAGATCTTTCCTCACTAGGCATTGCCAGAACAATTGCTCATCAGTTTGCATCTGATTTATGAAAGGCATAGGCTGATGTCCTAACTCTCTGCCTTGCTACCCAGCATCCCAAGAAAAGCAAGACTTTGATCCAGAGTTTGTAATTGAGTGGCCAGATATGAAACCCTATAAATCTCAACTGTCCTGACTTGGTGAAGCTACTTTGAATTTACACTAATGAGACAGAAAGTAGATTCTGGCTTTTGCTCATTCCTTTGTAATTACTCTGGCTCCCTGAGACAAAGGCAGTGAATCAACAACTCGTTATTCCATTCACTGCTTTGCTTAAGCTACATTTGACTGTTGAGGGTTTCTAAAGTAGCCTTCCATTTACTGAGATAACAGCATAACAGCCTCTTTTATTACATTCTTTTTTTTTCATCTTCCTCATCATGTCAATTAGTGTGTTTGCATTTTAACAGAGACCCAGCCTCAAACCATTCTGGCTGCTAATGTCACAATTAGTGTTTCTTTCTGTTGGACCAATTATAGGTGATAATGTTACTATTTGACAGCGTTTGTGTTCAAATTGAGAGCCTGATTGCAAATTGGGTGCTCATTCCAGCCAAGCTGCTTCTTTTTCATAGGGTATCCCCTAGTCACAGCTTTTTACGCTGGAATTATACATGGAAAATAAAAATAGATGAGTCATCACTTGTATGAAATATTTTCTCACCTTCATACAGATTCATCTCTCCTCTTTTCTTCTTGAATAGTGCAAGCATTTTTTCATGTTTGGTGAGAATCTTTATCAAGGACAGAGCATGCCACAGATATAGGCAGGATGGAGCTTTTGAATGATAAGTTTAATCCATCACTTAATGCCCACACTTCCAAGTGTCAGCCATGAACCCCTGATGGTCAATGTCAACCAATACCAGGGTGCAGGTGTGCAACAGTTTTGCCCATTATGGAAAACAAACAAATCAATGCTGAAAATCTGTGAGGTTATAAATTGAGAAAAACCACCCTATAAAACAAGTTCTGGGATAAAAATGGAGTAAGATGAATTACTGTGTTTATAATAGGAGAAAATGCCATTCTCGGTTCTTAAAAAAAAAAGGGGGCGGGGGGGGAGAAATCTGGTCTCATCTTACTTTCGTTGCTATGTAAAATAGCACAGGGACATTTGACTGCATTACCTCTCCTGTAATTCTGCTTGCCTCACCTTGCATAAATGCAGAAGTCTGCTTTTAAATCTGCAGCAGAGTTTACGTCCATTTGGATGCTGATGTGCACAACAGAAGTTATATAGCATACGGAACAGAGCATAAGAACAGAGCAGGGTGAAGCTGGTAAGCATCGTTTGTGCAGTCTGTTGTGGTTTTTGTACCATGTAGTATCAAACACATCACCAATGAAATGTGATTTCTTTCCTGATCACCTGAATGAGCAATATACAGACACAAATATGAACTTGACTTGCTTCAGTGCCCTCAAGTGAATTGTGCTCACAAGAGGGAAAAGGCCAATTTTATGGCATTTGAAGTGATGGTTGAAGTTTCAAAAGCAGTCAAGCTAGCTACAGTATTCCTGTTTCACAGATACCAAAGGACGTTGCAGAGGCACTCTGTATCTGGGAAGCAGTTTCTCCAGGAGCGCTCAACTGACCACATTAATTCAGTAGAGCTATACAGAGAATTCAAAAACATTTCAGCATAGTGTATATGTGCCCAATGTTAAGCTTGGTTCTATACTGACTGATACAAACCACAGTTCCCAGAAATTAGGCCTCACTGAAAAGCTGTTATTGTGTCTTGATTTCTCAGTTCACTGAAAGCATTTTACTTGTAGGTGCTCTGGATTTACAATTCACTTCTTCAGGATTTTAGTTAAACATATGGCTAAAACATACACACATGCTTCTGCAAAGATTTATAAGCACAATCACTTTTTACTTTAGAGGTTGATCCATGCAAGGAAATAATAAAATACTGTGTACATTTCTCTGACTCCATTTCTGTACTGCTGTCATAGGTTCTCAGGCTTTGAGGTTTTCAGAAATCGTCATGCCTTTTCCACTGGCACACAGAACTCGTCTCCCTTGTGTAGCCATATCCCTTCTCCCTCACCTCGTCCCCCCCTTAAGGTGGATGTAGTGCCACCCTCTTTCCTGTCTAAATTTCATGTGCCTGAAGTCCTGAATTTTGTCCAGGTCTTCATGCTGTATGGTTTTCAAGGCTCCTGCTGATACGTCATCTTTCTGAATCACCTGTCTGGGACTTCTCTATTCTTTGAACGCTAGACTCCATAGCCAAGCTACACCTGAAGGCATTTCACATAAAACAAGCATTCATGTTTTTGCTGTTTCAGAGCATCAGCCAGACTACCTCCTTAATACATAGGCATATGCCCCAAACTGTTGCTGTGAATAAAATGATCTAGGTCTGCTTTCTAGGCTTGTGGCTTGGCACATCAGTGGCTTTTGAAACAACTTTGAAATCCTCATAGTAACACTCTTAAATCTCATTCTCTGGAAATGGAACAAGTTCACAGAGGATCTTCAGATTATCATGTTAGAATCATAGGTCACATCTTATTGCAAATGGAGTGAAAATGACCTTTTCTGAGAGGTGTACTCTGACGGTAAATTCAGGCAGGTGTATACATCTGATCATTTTGTATAATTTCTGTTGTGTTATCACAAAGCCATGATTTTTCCCATTTTCAAAGTAAAAAATAGTCACAGCTATTCACCTGCTGCCTGTAAGGTTAATTTAATGCTGAGTCAAGCATTGCAAGAGAAACAATAAATAATAAGTGCATATGCAAGAGACTATAGGGAGATGACTTCTCAGTCCACTGGTGAGCTGATATTTACGGCTGAGAGCAGCATCAGCAAACTGCTTAATGAAGATGAAACCACTGCATTTAGGGGGTGCTTTTCCTCATTAATTCCCTAAAGTAATAATACTTCCCAAAACTCAATGAGTGCCGGAGAGTGAATGGCTGTAAGGTCTCCTGCAGCTGTTGCAGGGGGCTGAGTGTCAGGAATTCCAGCAGGGAGCAGTGGGGATATTGCCTTTCTGTGTGACAAGTCAGTCAAATATCCATTTGCCTTTGCTCTGAACTTTTTAGGTTGGATAAAAAGGACCCTAATGCTTAACTGCAGAAGGCTTTCTTTCAGATATGAAAAATGTAGTGCTGCTGCAGGCACATTTGGAACATGTTTGTGATACTTGGTAGTAATTGCAGTGCCTAACTTTAAATGGGAAGATGTTGGCTGGGGGCCTAATTTTTCTATGCAAAGAACTAATGCCTTTTCCATCAGCTTCAGTGAGATTGTTGCTCAGCATCTAAAAGGTGTGACTCTGTGCTCTCAGATGTTGCTGATGTCACCTTTAGACATGCTGCCAATCACAGGAGGGTTTTTTACTGAAAAAGTAGAATGACCTTGTAATAGATATCATACTTCATTTCGTTGTAAATACAGGAAAAAAAAGTTCTATATATTACTGAGTGCAATGTAAACTGTCTTCACCCCTTCACATGCCTGTCAATTTCAATGAAGCAGTTGGCATCAGGTAATATGCAGCACAGATAACAGGTTGAAGAAACTAGAGATCTGTTTCGCCATTTCCCTTGGTGTACCATGGCTATTAAATCCCACCATCCTGATTTGTTACTGCTTCACAGATGCTTTGTGATATATAAAGGAGGAGTGATGCATTCAGGGTTACAAAGCTCCAAGACAAAGCTAAGGAAGCATAGGAACTCCCTTCCTGACAGCACTGGTGATGCCGAGGAAGGAAGGAAGACCATGTGATTCTGGAATAATATATGACAAAGGTACCCTACCTTCATCCCTAGTTTCCTGATGCTCTCTTCTTGGCAAACTTTTTCTGTTTGGATAGTCACAAAACCAAAATTCATTACTTACGTACCAAGTTAACAGTTTACTGAAATCAGCGAGGTACTGAGATAAGTCTGTCAGCCACTATTATCAGCCTGAAGCATCTTTTTATTAATATCTTGAAGTTCTTGGCTTAAAAAGCCCCTCAAATCTTTCACGGAGACATGCAAATATATTTGCAATTGCTTCCATTTTTCAAGTAGACACAAACACTAGAAGTTTATAAACTGTGCACCCTTCCTCTGAACTACCTTGTAGGAATTCGGTGATCCTTCTGGTCTTCTGTTCCTATGGCAAACAAAAATGAACAGCGCATAAAACACATGCGAAATTTCCTGATCTTTCAGATAATGAAGGAAAAAGTATTCACTGAAGAACAAGTTCTTTTCAGGAATGTTCTGCAGCTCTATATGAAAATAGCGATTAAAGAGGGTATTTTTTAAAAACTGCACAATCAGGCTAGTATTCTGTTTGGAATGACCATTTTAGTCAACTTTCTACTCAATGTGAAGCTTTAATACTAACAAGCATAAGCAAGCTAGGGTAACCATTGAATTTACTGTTATTAATAGGTTCCAGTCTGCTGCAACATCAGCCCATGTCTCTCCAGGCATTTGAAGATGGTTTTTGCTTTTAAGGAATCTTTAATGGGTGCAGCCAATGGGCCATCTATTATCATGAATGAACTCAATTACTATCTTAGTCACGATCAATATTTGCTTACACCGAGTTAGGAAAAATACTGAAAGCTTATAGAGCAGTTAAATGGCTGCTGATGTTAAGACAGCAGGAAAACTTGAGCGCATTGAGAAATGTGCCTTTAAATAAGTGCAATTTGTCTTGATGTTTCTGAAGTCATCCAGGAAATGAGTGCTGATGATTATCTTTTCTGACACTGGTATTGTGAATTTGCATCAAGGAGAAAAAGACTTAATAAATCTCTCAGTGGGGGAAGGTTAAAAATTAACTTGCCATTTCCCCAATATGATGAAAACTATGTTATAAGAAGCAAATTGACTACAAAATACTCTACAAATAAGCCAAGCAGATGTACATTCATGTTCACACATGTGACTGGCCTAGGTGGAAAAGCCAGTACTAGATAATATCTCTGGACTATTGCCAACCAGCTCTGCAAGAACTTTGCAGAGGAATACTGTGTCCCCACAGCGTGACTTTGCTTCAACGTTGCTGTCAGCGTCATTCCCATATGATGATTTACTCATTTCAGAGAGGGGCTATAGGTGATTCAAATGTTGGAGTGGGAGTCTGGAGTTTCTGAATTTTATGTTAAATTTTCACTAATGTCATTTAACATTTCTATTTCAGTTCCAATTTTTTAAAATTGGCTCCATACTCTGGAAATTGAAAGGCAGCTAAGAAGAAAGAGGTTGAATGAGTAGGAGAAACTAAGGAAAGAGGTCCCAGACAAATCCATGAGTTTATGAGCAAAGACTTCAGGATAGTTGGTTTCCTTGTTTATTTGTTTGTTTGTTTTAAGTTAAAGCTATCTCCAGGCCAGTCAGAATGTTATTTTTTCTTGGAAGATCCTCAGTGGGAGAACCTGAAAACCTCCACATTTTCCAGGTTTTACTGGCTGTTCTAGGTGATTAAGTTTATCTTTGCTTTAGCACAGCCGTGAAAGGCTGACCTATATTTCAGAAAAGGGTAGGAGACGATTAATTTCTGTGAGCCCTTCTTGGATGATGTCCCAGAGTACCCATAGAGCCTGCCAAGCAAGCCATCAGCAAAGGATTACAGATTTCTGATGGAGAGGTTTGTTGATGGTCTATTCCCTACATTGTGACAGAAACATGCTGGCTTGGGGAAAGGAAGACAAGAGTTTTCAATTAATCATTTACACTTCACGAATTGTTAAGTAACAATGGGTCAGTCATTTAATCTTACTGAATCTTAATTCTCTGTATTGAAAATGAGCTAAGATTACTTGCATACATGGTATAAAGTTGAAAGACAATTGCAAGCACTAATTTGTATTGTACTTTGCAAAGATGTGAGAGGCTGTGTGAGACTAACACTGGGAATAACAGTGGGCCTGGTTCCCAGTTACACTGAATCCACTGAGGCAGCATGAAAGGGTATTGGCAAGGATGGAGGTTTTTTTCTTCCATGAATTTGTCTAGTAGCATTTTAAATGCAGTAAACACTTTTTCCAGATTTCTTTCTGGATACCAAAAGGCTTAACTGGATTCAAAGAAAGATGAAAGAAATTAATGTCAGAAAAATGCATCAAAGTCTACTAAAAAGAAAGTTCTGCCTTCCCCTCAAAACCTTTGACATCACCTTGAGGGCAAGTAAGCACAATCACAGTAGAGTGTTCTGCAGTTCTTCTGAGGCTTCTCGGCAGCCTTGAGGATCAAGGGCACTAGACAAAACAAAACATCAAAAAGAGGTCTGATTTCTTCAGACCTGAAACAAACAGGGAAACAAAGGAGAACAGTTTTCCAGCATGAAATACTCCCTTATTCCCCTCCTCCATTTCATCCCATCAATCATTTTCAATCAAATAAAATGTCACGTTGTTTTTACATTGTTTTTGTTTGTCCTTCTACTTCAAAAGTTAAGTGTAATTGTTTTAATGAAACATTGCCTTTTGGGAAACAAACAAGTTTAGCCTTCAGTCAGAAATGTTTGTTGCTAACAAATTTAAGATCAATATCTGTTCATAATGAGATTTTGATTGACCTGAATCTGCATTTTTCAACAAGTGCAATATTCAAATAGAAAAGTGTCCAACCCTAAATTGGCACAACTGCTAAGTTAGAGCAGCCACTCTCCTGTGTACAGCCTAGTGAAAGATTAGATTTGTTCTCTCGTTCCCAGATGTGCAACATAAAGAAGGGATCAAATTCCAAGCCTGAAAAGTATGTCATCACTACCTGCAACAAACTTCATTATAACCAGTGTAAACAAGTTTATTTTCACAACTTGGTGCAGACTCTGGCTAAGCAGAATTCTCACATAGTTTATTAGACGTGCTGGGAGGTTCCTGAGCATTTCTTAACCACCACATTCAGTACTCAACTTGACTTTAGTAAACGCTTGGATGTACATCCAAGCAACCAAACAAAGAAATCCTATTAAAACAAGAAGTAACTACTTATGAGTCATGTATTTAACTGTGCTGTTTCAGTGTGCCATTTCCCGATTGCTTTATAATCTTCAAAACAAAATAAAACAGACAGGAACTTTCTTCCCTACACAATTATTTCTGTTACTATCACCAACAAATGAAAACACATTTTTCTTACATATTTGTGTGTTTAAAAGTAATTTAAGCTGCTGTTGCCTTCTGCACTTGGCACAAAAGAGCCCATAAAGACATTACCCTTGGAAGGAAACATTGTTTGCTTTCTTCAGGCCCAAATCTAGAGAGGTGCGGAGCGAGCTCAGCCCCTCCTGAAGTCAAGACAAAGACCTTGGAGATTAGGACTTCTGAGATTGTTTCACTTCCACTGACTTCAGACTTGCAAGTCTTTGTTTTTCATCTTTCTCTAAAGTTAATTAAAACAAAACAAGTCAAAAAATCCCACATTTCAGCAAAGAAAGGTCCAAAATAGCCTTGTCTCTTTGTGTTTGCTTACTAGGTCCTCTTAGGAGTTAGGCCTCCTATTTAAAAGCACGTTGTATTCATGTGAAGGGAGAACAGAAATTTCCACTTCTCCATGAATTTTCCCTAGAATATTTCTGTTGGGAATTACTCTGTATAAAAGAACAAATTTGCCATAGAAGGAAGTGTAACTTCCATCTTATTAATATATGTATCCTTTGACATCCAAGCAAATCATACAGGACTAATCCGCTGCCTATATGGAAAAGCTGTGCTTCTATTCCAGTGCCCAATGACTAGAAGCTGTCAGTGTAATACGGTGTTGAAAAGCTAGCGTGATTCTAGGGTGCATAAGGCTAGGCTTTGCTGGTAGAGGCAGCGAAATATCATATACAGTATTGGTAATGCCTCATTTCAGATACTGCAGTTCTGGTCACCTCTGTTCGAAAAAGACAAACTGAAAATGGAAGGGGTGCAGAGAAGGGTTTCAGAGTTCAGGAACAGAAGATCTATCTCACAGAAAGAGATAAAAAGAGCTTGGCTTGTTTATCGTAGCGAAATGAGACTACAGAGGGGAGATAATGACACTTTATAGATACATCAAGGAGTAAATATCAAGGAGGGAGAAGAATTATTTAACCTAAAGGACAATGCTGGAACAAGATCAAATGGATATAAATTGATCACGAATAAATGTAGATTGGAAATTGAGGGAAGGTTTCCAAGCCATCGGAAGAATGACATTCAGGAATAGCCTTTCAAATAGAGTAGTGATGGGCAAAGAACCTCAGTTTAAACTTGTGATATGAGTCCTTGAAAAATGAAGTGGGTCTGAAAAAAAGACTTCAACTATATGTTCAAGGTGTTGCTTACAGTGTATGTTTGCATAAATTGTATTCCATGCTCTGGAGCTTCTACTGATCACCTGCCAGGGATAGGAAGAAACTTTTTAATTCTCCAGTCCAGTACCACGATGCTGAAGCTTCTTGCAAGGCAGACTTTTAAAAAAAGCTTAGGCAAAACTCAATCCTGCCTTTCCCTCTCTGAAAAAAAATCCTAGCCTTTCTGCCCATTCTGGGTACTACTGCCAGCCTCTCCTTCCCTCTAAAGTGACCTGTGTCAGGATCTGATGTGAAAACCCACTTCCCTCCTACAACCTGTTTGTGGCTTCCTACAGTTCACTCACTAGTCATTTATCTTTTCGATCTGTTAATTGTACAGGACCAGCTGGCTCCTGGGTCCCTGGGCCATGGTGGGGCAGCACACTCTGCTACAGCATTCCTGTAGCCCATGAAGCCCATGTGCTTTGGAGCTGATGTTAGCATTTACAATTACACTCTAAATAAATTCTTTGCTCTTTCCTTGTATCTCAGAAGAAAGTCCACTTCGTCTGCAGGTCCACTTGATCCTGCAGATTTTGCTTACACCAGTAGCCCATTGTCTCCAATACAGATACATGTCTTAGTAAGTAAGGGTTAAAGGGTTAAAGGATTAAGTCTTTGAAGTGTCTGTCATGCAAACTCCATCTCTGAACTGCTTTACAGAAATGAGTAGTGTAGTTGCAGAGAAAAATAAGAGCAGAATGTAAGGGGGAAGGGATAAGTTTTCAGCTCAGATTTTAAATGAGGTGGAACACCAATGAAGCAGAGAAATACAGACATGCCTTTTCCAGATGGCAAAAGGCACAGAGGAGAAGTTTCTTATCCCACCTCTGCTGCGATTGCATGGAGGGACAGAGAACATGCAGTCACTTGATGAAATTAAAGGACATTACATGTAGGAAAAAAAAAAAATCTCTCTCTGCACAGCATGCAGTCAACCTGTAGAATATGTTCCAGAGAAAGTCATAGAGTTAAATACTAAGGCTGTGTTCTTTATAAGAGTTTGATCATTGTGTGACTATTAGTAACATGCAGAGCAGTGAAAGGTAGGTTAAAAGTAATCAAATTTCAAAGCTTCATAGGAAAAGCCATCTTCTACCAATGTCAACAAGACATGCCAGTCTTGAGATTTAAACATTCAAACAAAATTCCACAATTACCTGGGAGCATTATAGAGATTTGATGCCACCTGCAAGAACCGAATACTGATCCCTGCTTGGAGACCAGGCACTTGCCATGCTGACCACTGCTTATGCTGTTTCTCTGTGACCTTGGTGCTATTCTTGCTTGTCAGTTATGCTGTTCCGGTTCATCTGGATATTCAAATCTGAATATTTCTTCTTTTGTATAGTCAGAGAAAAAGTGAAGTGATGTGCACCCCTATCCATAATCCTGGAGGACTGCTGAAGGCCAAAGCTAGGATAACCAGTGCTTACTTCATGTAGAGTTGCAGTTATCTGAGCAGGTCAATTAAGATGAGGCTGAGAGGAAAGCACATGGGGCTTTAAAAGCTTTCATCTCTCAACAAGTCCTTCTTCATGTCTGTGGTGGTTTCACCCAGCTAAACAGGTGGCCTCCACCACAACCGCTCGCTCACTCCCCCTCCTCAAAGAAACAGGGGGAGAAAATATGATGGACCAGGGCTTAAGGGTTGAGATAAGGATAATTTAATTAAAGGGAAAAGAAATAATACAAGCAAAGGCCGCGCGGAAGCAAAGAGAGAAAGAATTCTCTACTTCCCGTCAACGAGCGGTGTTCGGCCACGTCCTGGGAAGCAGGGCCTCAATACGCGTAGCGGTTGTTCGGGAGGACAGACGTCTTCATAATGAGAGCCCCCCCTTCTCCTTCCCCTTTCCCAGCTTTTATTGCTGAGCGTGACATCATATGGTATGGAATATCCCTTTGGTCGGTTCAGGTCAGCTGCCCTGGTGATGTCCCCTCCCAACTGCTGCTCACCCCCAGCCCACTGGGTTTGGGGGGGTTTGGAGTCTGGGTGCTGTGCCAGCACTGCTCAGCAATAGACACAACACTGGTGTGGTATCAGTGCTGCTCTAGCTACAGGTGCAGAGCACAGAGCTGTATGGGCTGCTGTGGGGAAGTTAACTCCATCCCGGCCAGACCCAGTACAATGTCCCATGCATTTTATCTGCTTGCCTCCTGTGCTCAAAGAGCCGTGGCATTCCCCAGAATGTACTCAATATACTTTTGGTTACTGCTCCCCTCTTCCTCTCTCTCATCATAGGGATCTCAGGGATCTTTCAGGAATTTAGCAGGTTGGAATTAACAGGAACAACAAAAGCTACATCAATGTCATTTGGAAAACAAACAAACAAATAAACTTTTTAAAAAGACATGATAGGGAAATTCCTTCTCTCCCTTTTAAACCAGCTGTGTTCATTAGTAACACGAACACGCTCTGCTCACATCAAACTTTGCATTTGTACTTGCCTACCCATAAGACCTGATGCAAATGGTTCAGGCAGTCCTTCCTCATTTCTGCAGGACTCCTGGCTGAACACTCCCGACATGCACAGACAGCGCTGGGCTCAGCATGAACTGTAGGATAACAGGTACACACCAGCTGGTGAGGGGCATTACAGCAGTGGTGAGCAGTTTTGAATAAAAGCGCAGTAGTTAAAATATTTATTCAGGAAGTGAGGGATAAGGATTTATTTAGGAACATCCCTAGAAAGAAGCTTGAGTTTGGGTAGCAGGCAGGGGCAAAGCACCCCTGTGTCTGCTGAAGCCATCTCCTATGCAACAAACAATGCAAAGGAAAGAGAGAGAAACACTAGGAAAATGAGTGGAAGAATGCCAGGTGAGTTAGAGGGTGACAGAGCAGGGCAGAAGGAGCATGTGCTGTTGGCGTGCAGTGGGCACAACGGCTGAGGGACACAAGTATTCTGTGTACATCCTCCATTACCAGCTGGAAGCACAGGTGAGAAACACAAAGGAATTCCCATTGTGTGCTTTTCAACTGCTATCTCTTTCCTTTGATAAGGAGAAGGCCTGAAGGCTGCAAATCACATTCTAGTTACTCTGACTGGGCCAGACTCTGTGGATTCTAACTCTTCACTTAAAAAGACAAAACCAAATACCAACAATCTGCTTCTGAGGACAAAAAGACCGGCTTGCTAATGAAGGACTAACAAGAGCCCATTCCATCTTAAAAGGCAAATTCACACCATCCCACTGTTCATCTAAATGCCGCTTTTAATAGCCATCTTTTTGTTTATTAAGATTCACAATACAATAACTATTCCTATTGTCAAAACTGTGGTCCCAAGGATTTTACTGGAATTGCTATTTTTATTCCATGAAATTGAAAAGGGGATCCACTCTAGATAGGATATGAGGAATTAAGCAATCTGGATGGCATGCTCTGCCATGGTCTTCCCAGCTGGCTTGGGAGCCATATAATAATATAGAGAGAAGTCCAGAACTTAGCTTGTGGAAAAGAGGGAATGTTTTATCTATTTGACACTCCAGTTAAGTTCTCTTTACTAATTGGGCCTCCTTGACCAGAAACAGGACTAAAAACAGGAGAAACCTTCCCAATGCAAACTAGCGAAACAACCATAAAAAGAAGTCTTGTTTTATGACATGCTCCATTGGTATTGCAGCATTCTGCCTATGTGGGCATATTTTCAAACACATTATGCAAAAATAAGTCAGGGAAGATGCTGAGGATTGTAATTTTCTAATTTAATTCTGCCATTTCCAGTAATGGAAAGCCATACTATGGCTATTTATCTTCATAAGTGACAGATGCATTTCATTAAAACTTCCTTTAAATAATTTCTCATGGCACTTGAAGGAGGAAAAAAAGGAGTGAGAAGATACCTATTTTGTAAGCACACACACATCGATGTTTTGAGAGCTGTTGAACACACAAATGATCAATGACATTGCATTAAAAAGGTCAAGTAAAAAAGACATTTATCTGGTGTTTTTTTGAAATGTTGATGCCTGTTGAACACATCCTTAAACAATCTGACATTGACTGTTGCTGGATGAAAATATGCTAATAATATCACTGTACAGGGATATAATGACTGCCACTTGGGAGAATCCCAAAACTCAGTGCAGTGCTATGACAGGTGGATGCTTCCCTCCCAGTTACGGCTGAAGTGCTGCCATGTAGGAGCAGTCGGATGCAGCACCTGTAGAGCAAGCAACTGCAGAATGATTTGGCCAAGAAGCAAAAAACTTTGTGTTCAGTTGAAACTGCATATAAATAAGCAGTGTTTCAGGGCAGGTGAATATTCACCTAACTTTCATTCTGTGCTGGACAACTGATGGTGGAGAAATAAAATCTCATATGAAGAAATCTGCATCATGTGCTATTGAACTTCTAAAGGGTGGGTGCTCTGTGTAAAGTCCTAGCCGAAGTTTTGGCATATAGGAGTTGCAAGGAAGCAATGAAAGCACCAGAGAAGGGAGAGCTACAGGTGAGACCATGTGCCGTTTTTCTGTTGTCCTCATAATCAATACAGCTTAGGGAAGCTTGAAGGCTTGCAACAGTTCTTAGAGGGTCATTAGGTCAAACAAGAATCACCAGTGCATCAAAACCATTCTCCTCACCCATTCAGTAAGCCCATACGGAAGATGGGATGGAATGGCTTAGAGGTAGCACCATCATCTTGTGCTCCTCAGTTCTCACTTTAAAATAACTTTTTAACTTAGGGGTTTAGCAAAAGGGGACAGAGTAGCAAAGACAGTCTTGCCCAAACTCCTTTCTCACAGATCTATCATCTGCTTTAGCAACTGATACCCAACAGTGTTAGCAAAAAGACCAGTGGACAGGTGAGCTGTTGAGAAAGAATTTAGAACAAGGAAGTGTTCTTCCATACACTGGTACTACTGATGGAGAAATTTTCATGGTCTGTAGACAATGTTATTTTTACTCCACGGTCCCCTTGTTCAGGCCCCGGAGCTGTCAAATGAACTGAATGAGTGCCCTGCAGTCGCTGTTGCCGTCTCTCTGGCACTCTGCCTATTTGGCCTCAGCACCCTTTACTGGCTCTACATTTACTCTTAGCTCACTGAGTAAATAAACTCAAGTGAATAAGCTATTCAAGAAATGCTGCCCTCTTTTTGGTTCGTGAATCTTACTCTTCTCACTGTTATTCCAAACTACTCACCGAACATGCTCTATTTGTTATTCTTTCCCAGTGGAGTTTGTTGACAAAAGTAATAGTGAGTACTACAGCACTGTAAATCAGCGTAGACTAGACAGATGGTCTGCCTCCTACACTGACTGAAGAAATGCTAACTCTCTGACTAAAAAATATCACCTTCTTAATGGAAACATTAACAAATGAGTCAAAGCATACTTCCTCCAATGTGTTTTGAAGGTGTGTTTTCCATAAGTAAAGTGCTCTTAGTGCTTTTCACAAGGGCAGATCCACTGTGTTCAGAGCAGCATCACCCAGGGTTTGGTACAAAATGCCATAGCCTGGGGCAAGGGTCTCTCTCCTCTCTCCAGCCAACCTGGAACCTGACATGAATTGACATTCATGGGCATCCACTGCCCAGTTCCCTTTGTGCTTCAGCAGGAATTGCCTCCTTTGCAAACTCCAGCTCTAAAAGTAGATTACATCATGGTCATTCCCAAGTTAAATGAACCTGACTCTTAATCAGCACTGGGCATCTCAAATATAGAACCTCACTCAGCTGTAAGAGTTCAGCATGCAAACTGTGCACATGTAAGGCTTAGCCCTCTTCCCTCATTGCTCATGAAGTCAGTCTTTATTCATGTATTACAGCAATGCTGTATGAGAAGGTGAGGCAGAACATTTTGCAGGCTTCTTCCCTTGCTCTGTTTTCTGGTGTTATTACCACTGATGCTTAGTCATGCCAAATTCATGACAGTTGCTATTGAGTCATGATGGCAAGTTGCTCCAGCTGGCCCTGACTGCAGGCGGATGAGACTACCTATTTGGGCACAGAGGATTAACAAAGAGGAATTCACGCAGAGAATGACTCGGGAAGCAAAGATGGGAATAGGAGCTGATGCTGTCAGCTCATCAATAAAATCAAGCTTCCAAAGCGGGTAAGCTTTCTTACTCATGCTCTGATGTTCGGAGCATGACTCGGCCTGTTCACATCACACAGTGCTCAAGGGCTGGCAACACATGAAGTCATCTGTATTTCAGCTGGGATGATTCTGCCACCACATATTCCTTATCCTTTGTCGCGTTTTGGTGCAGGTGATTAGTTAGGACTGATGTTCAGTGCTTCAGTGGAATGGCTTAATGGTTACCAAAAAAGCTGAACTCAAGGAAAGAAAAAAATCTCCCTTGCAGTTAATCACCGGCCACACTGTTAAACTCATCAAACATTGAGGAAGTAATTGAAGCTATTTGCACTTGTGGAAAATGGGAAAGATAAAAGTACAGGAAGTTGCTTGCTGTTTTGCTTTCAGTGCCACAGCTATTATTACTCTCCTGTTGGATGAGATTCCTTTAGAAGAAAAGGCTTCCAGCTAAAAGACAAAAAGACCAGTCAGGTTTTATTTAGTTTGTTTGTTTTGAAAAATCCTTTTTGTTCTTCTGCTGATCCATAAAGACAATCTCGGTGCACTCGAGAAGGGGGTGCACCCCCTTGAAAAGGAGAAGCTGTAACGCCCAGCTGAATACACTGGTCTGGCAGCTTCATCTGCCAGATATTTAAAAGTGAGGAGGGTTTAACTAGACCTCTTAGTGGATTTGAGACGCACTATAGAAAAACATTTTTTGGTCAGAAATTGTTCTTATATCTAAAATTGAAATTGTGCACCTTGTAATAGTAATGACAGATCTGCACTTTGTGTTTGGAATGGCCAATAACAGAGATTTCATTAAGGTTTATCATCAGATCAGGCACATGCAACAAATACAATAAAATGGACTGTCCTGAACATCAGGCCTCTGACTCTGAATGGGCAGACTGGTCCATCATCTCAGGGTGATGGATCCCCAAGGTGACCTGGAACCACTCTGAACACACCTGCAGCCTGCATTTCCTAGAATGCCCCTTTCAGACCACTGTGCAACAGTCACTCCCAAGACCATATTCCCTAATAGGCAACCACAAGACTGGAACTGTGTAAGGAATAAGGGCTTTCTGAGAACTATTAATATGACCCAGGCATGCCAAGAATTTAGCTTGGTACCTCTATAATTGCTGTAAATTGTCTCCCTCTTGAGGCACAGGTTGATGTAGCAGTACTTAACACTGATAGAGTATTTTCACAAAATTCCATGTACACGAAAAGCACTTCCTGCCAGCCCTTTTGAGGCCTCAGTGGAGTATGGCAACACTGAAATGAATGGCAATATACTAGAGCAGATCTGTAGGCGACATAAATCAGTGCAGCACTGTGGTCTTCAAGCCATTTGTAGTTTAAAATTTACATCAGTAGGAGTAGCACACACAACGAGAAAGTGTCAAAGTTCTGTTTCTCCTTTTCCTGCCCGTTTCCTTTGTTATTTTATTATCACTGTCATAGACCCATAACAATCCTCTCTATCTTGTTACAAGGATAAAAAACTTGAGTCAATTTGCAGTACATGATACACTAGCTTGTGATATGATACCACCTGTAATGGCACCATTCAAAGTGAGAAGTAATCAAGTTAATATAGTTGGATAATGTTTTCCTTTTCCAAAATTATACATTTAGTTTTTATATCTGCAGAGAAGCATGAGAAGAGCCAGCAAAGACAATAAAAGATCAATGTATTTTCTTTTTGTTGCATAATTCTAATAAGATTTAAATTCTTACTTGCACTAGAGTTGGGCCTAAACAAGTGGTGTATTTGTCCAAATACTATGATGATGAGAGCTATGTAGCAACTGAAATATGTAATCAGATACTGAAATGAACATTATACGAGTATACAAGCCCATGCCAGTGAATGACAACAACTCAAAGCTGTGATAGAAGCACGGACGTGAACACTGGGCACTTTCAAGGGAAGAAAATTAGCCTGATTTTTTTTTTTTTTGTAAGATATAATACTATTTTAAGTTTATGTAGGGATTCAAATAAATCCCTATAATAATGCTGCACTGAGTTCTCTAACTTTTTCTGACTGTCAACAGAACCGAAAGTCACACAGATTTGTCATATGGCACTTGAGAAAATACAAATCACAGTGGCAAAAATGATGTGAAGGTAGGAGTTAAGTCTTGCTTTCATTTATGTAGTGCCCTGCATCCATCATGATATATACACAGGATGTTCCCATGATGATATACATGGAAACAGCTCCTCTGATATCTGCACCCATTTACGTCATGTAAATGTTTGGCTCTGATTCTGGCTTTTTTTTTTTTTTCCTTCCTTTATCTATTATCGTTCTTTTCAAGATATTAGTTGCATATAGTTGATGGAGTTCTTTAAAGTTTTTGTTTTCACCTCTGCAATGTCTACTTTTAAAAGTCATCTTGTCTCTCTCTCATTCACCGTCCTTGCCCTTGCTCTCCTTTTTCTTCTGACTGTTAAATCAGGCTTCATTTTTCCTGCAGTTGCTCCACACAGCCTTGCGTTCTGCATATGTTGTCATTTGGATCACCAGCTCTAGCCATTACATTAGCAACACACAATTACACCCTCAAGGTAGACTCAAGTGCAGATCTTACCTCTACATAAATAACTTAATGAATGGAAAGATGCTGATGTACATTTGAAGTATGTTTTCAGCTCACATACTAAAGAAGGATTCTGCAGAGACTTGAATCCGTGGGTAGTGACGGGAATATTTTCCAAATGTCTGTGTTCCACCAGAGGGCCCTTCATATGGTGCTGTTTTCTAAAGTGCCCATGCATTATATACTTTCTAGAGGTTATTGCCAAAGCTGCACCAAGCTGTCACAAGGGAGCTGTCACATCTAGTGCCCTCAGATGGGTAGCTCTTGGTTGGTGTGAGGACAGGACACTTTCAAAAGAAGCGTTCTTGGTGACTTATTTTACCAATTTTGCCTTTGCTAATGAACTGCTGTCCTGATATGCTGTATTTTGGTGCTATTTGTTGCTCTTTTGGGAGTGTTATGTGGCCAGTAAAGTACTCATGCTTTTTTTTTTTTTAAACTCAACACACATTTTTCTGTGAACAAGTGACATCAGAACTGAGGCAACTCTGGCTTCTCTCCCAACTGCCATAGCATTGGATAGCAAATCTGACATATGAAAGAACTTTCCCCATGGCCATGTGGGTAATGACCATACACCTATGTGAGACATGATCTAACATTTTCTTTATGGTCTTACAGTCGTGATATACTGAGCATTATGTGAAATGGTGGTTTTCACACAGCTTAAGGTCTCATTTGTCCAGATCATCATGAATAAAATTTGCTCCCAGTACCAAAACCACTGAGAATGAACTCTCTCTCTCCCTTTTAGAAGGAATTCCACTGTGAAAGAAGGGAATTAGGGAAAAGGAATGGTGTGAGGCTATTCTGCACCATCTTTGTGTAGAAAGAGGCATCAGTCTCCACTGTGTCTCCCAAGAGCCTTGCTGGGCATGGAATACTAACTGTGACATTTGGCCTAGAGAAGAGGTTCACCACTGGCTCCCTCCAATATCAATTCATGTCTCCATAACTCACCAAAATAACTATCAGATATTACTCTATGTAACATATTCTACCTCCTTTGATTTATAAAAGTCTTGCTTTAACCTTGTCCACAAAAAAAAATCCTTCTAAAATCCATAAGGGTAATAAAAACCTGTGGCATGCATGGCAAATCATTCTATGATTCTATGAAAACCAGTATGCCCCTCTAATTAACCAATTCAATAGAAGTAAGGAAGAGAGACCACTTCTGAAAGATCCCAGAAGGAAAACCATTTGTTACAAGTGCAGCTTCCCTCCAACATATTCTAGGTTATGCCAATGTGTGATATGATGACTACAGCAAAGTCCAAAGTGATGGAATGAGTAAGTGTGTGAGAAAAAGGGAATTTAGATTCATTTTGCATGCATTATAGCAAGGCTTATTTAAAGCTTGTCTATCATTGAAAAGAGTCTCTTCACTGAGATCCTCCTGAGGAAGGGAGATGCTGGGTCAGTCAATCACTGCTTCAGTGGATCTCTGATCAGCATATTGCCCTGCTGGTGAACACACACAGCTTCCCAACCAAAGCAGCTCTTCCTCAGAGCTAGCACAGCCTGACAACAAGGCTCTCAAGAGTAAGGAAACTTCAAATATTCGATGGGCTAGAAATAATTAACCACAGCAAAGACTAGTCATGCTCACAACATGGGCTATGTCAGGATAAACATGACTGAAGCTCCGCAAGGCTTTTGAAAGTGTAAGAATGTGGGAGAATCGTGTGCAGAAAGGAGAGCAGTTGCACAGACATTTGGAAGTTTAGGTCAATATTCATCATTCAAAGATCTAAGTCCAACCAATTCACTTACTTTTTCCTAAGACAAACCTGCTTGCTTTACAAACAGCTGGGCAACAACGCTGAGGGTTTTCAAGCAGTTTTATCCCACTGCTACCAGGGTTTGACCTTCCTTCTTCCTTTGCCTGCAGGGTTTCAGTGCCACACAGCTACTGACACTGCTGCTGATATAGGATCTCCATAGCCCCCCTCCCTGGAGATGCCCTCCCTCCAATCTGTGGTATGCTGTGGTATACAGCAAACCTTCTCTCTGGAACCAAGCCACAAATCTGGGATGAAGACCTTATTTGCAGAAAAATGCAATGTCATGGTATTACCTAGGCTATTAGTGAAATTTGAATGCATTTGGGACAGTCATTTGTGACTGGCAAAAAGGAAAAAAAACAAAGAAGAAAAGAATGAGAGGAAAATTGCAACTTTCTATTTTGTCATTTTCTACTATAAATCCTTTTATTCCTCATCCCAACAGGATCTTTCAAGGCCAAATTCAGTCACACTTACTTATTTTTCAAAAGTTAAGACAAACAAATGAGTTTCCCTGCAACACACAACTGAAACTCAAAACTAAAGCCTCTAGGTCAGGTTTCACTCTGGGCCAACTCAACCAGATGCAAATTTTCCTGCTTTACTCATACTGTTGCAGAACAGAAAACAAACTGTTCATACAGCTCAACTGTTAGAACATGCTTCCACATTTAGCCTGCTCAAGGAGCAGGTGCTTGTGGAAGGCACAGTGCCTGCCACATGTTCCCACAGTCTACCGCCACATTTTCCCACAGTCAACCACCACATGATCCCACAGACACACTTTTCATACAGAGCATAAAAATATACAATAAAAAATATTTATGCAATAATTGAAAAGTGGGCTGTGAGCTCTCCGCATTTAATTCTGTTTTCATTGGGATAAGCAATTTTTCATACACTTCGACAAATTTTAGCCTAATTAGGTTACTACTGGTAATATATATAGGTACAACAGGACAATAATCTAGTCATCCATTCCAAACCTAGAAATTTATGAGCTGAGCCACTTCAGTTCTAGCAGCCTGATCCATCCGATGGTTGTTTTGATGTTCTTCAGGGGACCCAGATCAACATTATTTTCACCCCAAATCCAAAACACAGCACCATACCAGCTACCATGAAGAAAATTAACTCTATCCCAAGGCAAAACCATAACCCTTATTTAACCTATTGCTGCATTTTTTTCTTTCACCTCCTAAAAACTGACCTCTCTTTCTCTGGCTTCACTCTTCATACTTCAGTGTCATCTCCAGAAGAGGGCCTGGAAATGTCAGCAGAATTATCTCAATGTTAAGACTCCCCTTAATATCAGCGAAAGCTGCAAGCAAGGGGATCTGTTCATTGATAGCAGACGGTTTCTGAGATTCTGGTCTGACACCACAACACAGCTTTGACCGTCTAATGCTTACTCTGTGTCTCTGTGCAGAATCATGGCTCTTTGAAGGACACCTTCCTTGCCTTGAAGGGTGCCTTCCTTGCAGACCTGGATTCTTGTCCAAATCTATCCAAACAAAGATTTGTGAAATATCACCCAATTCTGGTCTGAAAAAAAGTCCTTCTTTACCCTGAAAATCTCAGCTAAGCACATTTAGTGAAAGCCTGCCCACTTCACTTTCACCAGTGTCAGCTTTTTGTCATCCTCAATGCACAGGCTCTGGATGTTTCCCTGTGATTACATGCCATAAAATAAGAAATAGGATGCAGGGCTGTTAAATATAACAATGGGATGAACTGAAAAGCTCAGTCTTCTCAAACTACAAGTTTTCACCCTTCTGACTCACATTCTGTTTGTTTGTTTGTGTATTTTCTTTTCCCCTTTAACTACTGTAAGAGGGAAAATCCACCTTGGATTCCAAGAGCTGGGCACTGTCTGACATCTGCACATCAGGAAACTCTGGCAGTGACTGCTACTGCTCCCTGATGTTTGATCCCAGGCCTCCCACTCATGTCTAGATGCAGGAGGCTCAGCACCTTGGAGGCAAGAAGGATAAGAAATGCGGATCCTTGATGAGAATGCAAGGATGCAGGCATGAGTCAGACATGAGCAAGACCAAGAGTACTGTGAACAGCACAATGAGCGATATCAGCTTATTGATGGTCAAATAGTACAGCTCCCATGTTACAATAGCTTATATCTCCATCTTCCAGGATCCATAGTAATACTATGCCATTCAGTATTTTGCATTCTGGCCTGTAAAAATCACCATTCTTTTTGCTGTCTGTAACCTTAAAAATTGACATACTTCTCAAAAGAAAATATACTCTTTTAACTTATGATTGAAATCAGTAAAACAAACCTATCTATCTCCTATCTCCTGTTCATGTCACTTTTCACTTTAAAATCTCATGGTTATTGTCAATGAATAGGCTGCATCTTGCTATATGTATGGAAAAACTGAGGTAGCACCTGTGCTTTACAGACATTCAACATTTGATCAAAACAGACAGTCAGGAGGAGATCCACACACATCTGCTTCAAACTCTGAAGAACACTGCTTGCTTGCTTTTACACGTTATAGATGCAGAGGTCTTTGCACAGATTGAATGTAGAAGTTTACAACACCTGTTTGCTTTTCTAGCAATGCTCATAGGTGGATTTACATGTGTCAGTAAGATTCACAGAGTCCCTTGTTTGTTGTATATTGAAAGACTTGCCTTTGCTCCTCCATTTGAAACATGCTGAGACTTCACGATACGTCAAAAAGAATCTCTGGAATTAAATGAAATCACCACAGTACCATACGCCACATTATGCCTAGGCACAGCAAAAGTAAGTTAAATTCACTATTGTAGCTGCCAGAGTGAGTTTGTTTGCTTTTATTGGTATATGGCTCAGTTTTAATATTTCTCTAAGACAGGTGTTCATAATTCTGTGGACAGATGAGTAAAATTAATGACACAGAAAAGGTGGTCAGCCCAGTAAACCTATTCTGGAAGGCAAAGCAAAAGTCAGAGCATCCAGATATTCTTTTTGGAATGGAATACTCCTAACCTTCCTGGCCTGGACAGACTTTCTCATTAGCAAGAGAAAGCATTATTCAGTGAGTTGCATATAAAAGCTGAAAGTACTTATCCTAGGTCAAACATTGTCTGCAGTGATCTTCAGTAGCTCCTCCCACAGTCTCCATTTGTTGGACCATGAAATAAAAATGACCTTTTTCCTACAGCACAAGTGCAGTGAGGCTGATTAGAAACGGAATGGCCCCCCATCCCAAGATAATTAGTCTTGCACTAGTGAAGAAGACTCCTGAAGTTTCAGGAAGGAAGGAAGGAAGNNNAAGGAAGAAAGGAAGAAAGGAAGAAAGGAAGAAAGGAAGAAAGGAAGGAAGTATTTGTGCTTGGATATCATTTGCACAGATGACCTTAATTCTCACATATCCTAAAGTCATGTTCAGGTGACTTTGCACAATAACAATATAAGTGGCTACTTGTGAATAGCACGTCTATTTATTGCTGCTGAAT
>VXAL01014446.1:99545-121288 GCA_013399475.1 Chauna torquata | reverse complement strand
TCATTTTTCTTTACGGAGCAAATCTCTGTTACTGTTTGTATTATTGGTCTGCTCTCCATTTTCTTACAGCTTTGAACTAAATCCAGTCACCACTTTTTTCTCTTGAAGTGATCCACAGCACTGTGCTTCAGTTCACAGGACTGCAAACTGTCATTTCGTCTTTTTTAACTGCAACCATACAAAACAAAAGAAGTTGGCTTTGCCATAACTACTGAGTTTTGTAGATCTCTCAAAACAAGCACCAAATTAAGTATCTGTGACATTACATTTGTGATACCATTTCAAACATAAGAGTTTCCATTTCTGTAGTCTAACCCCTATTCCCTCCTCCTGCAATTACACATCAGTCCCTAAAGCTCTTATTCGCATCCCGAGGGGCTGTGTGCAAGCTGGGTGTGTCTATGAGACATAGTTAATGCCTTCCAAGGTCCTTTTGTGCATGGCTGTGACTGACACAGATGGGTGCTGTTTGCAAGTGTCACTGGAGCATGACCTCGAGTTAATACATTGAATGATGAAAGGAAAAAAGATTCATTCAGCATGTGAACTCTGTGCTGAGATTAGCCAGAAGTACTGAGCACACACAAACTGCTGTTTTGTTAGCACAGTGCTTGCTGGAGTTTTTAAATATTCCAGCAATTATACGTCATCATTCTCAAGGCTGTGGCAATGGAAAAAAGAGATGAGTCAAAATAGCATTTCCAATCCAAATGCCATTGTTTTAGATAAGAGGTTTGGACCTGGATGCTTAGAGCAATGCATGACCTCCTGACAGCTGTAGTCCCTAGTTTGATGTGAAAGGACTTAAGAGTAACATGCACAGAAGTGTTTGCAGAGCTCAGAGAAGGGACCACAAGGTATGTAGCCCTTCAGTGGTAGATGCCAGTTTAACTCCAGTCTTGCCAGGAACAACAGGAAGTTAAAAGAATCTCTGCAGTCTGTCTGTCTGCTTGTGCTAATTGCACTCTTTTCAGTTGCCTGTGGACATAAGTTGGCCTTTCAGACGCCATCTCTGCAACTGGTGTTAGCAGAGCAGTCAGGGACCACAAGGGCCACGGCAGGTGACCTCTTCTCTCATCCATGCAGTTCTGTCCAGAGATGAGTCGTTTGTCTTGGGGGCACAAACTGCACTAGCAGTCAGGGTGTATATGTAACCTGTAGCTAGCTAAAACTTTAGAAGTTTGAGGAAAATATCAGTGATATTTTTGGTGATTTCTCCCCAGCTATATAGTTGGTCCTTTCTCAGAATTTAAAAAACAATGGAACTGTTAGCAGAGAGATTGGAAGAAATGTAGTTTCCCTCCCTCCTTTGACCAGTTCTAGTAATAACTATCACCAGAGGCAGGATTGTGAAGATACCAAATTTCTTTCTATCTGTGCTTCCTACTGTTGACTTTGACAACTACATTCATTTAGGATCAGATTCCATTGTAAACTGCTGCTTTGAAACAAGCAGACATTTGGGTCAGACAATAAATGCAGAATTTAGAGTATAATAACTTCATTACTGTCTGTGAAAAGAATCCTCTATTCACCTCTCCTCACTGCCTGTCTCCCTTATGCATGCTTCACTTGCCTTTATATCTGGCCCTGTGTTCAAAAACCTCTGCATCATCCATTCCTCTTGCAGTCTTGTTTAACTGGTTGAGCTGCTTCTCTCAATTCCCAGTCATCTATCAGTTTTTCAAGTCCTTCAGAACAGCAAAATTGACAGTGTCCTGTCTTTTCTTAAAGTTGATCAAACCCTAAGACAAAGCTTACTATATTCTCCTTGTGCCTCTTCTGTCTCTCCATTTACAGCTGCTGTAGGGAAGGCGACATACAAAAATCTGCTTGAGAGGCAGAGAATAGTACATGTTTTCTTTTGCAGAGGCAGCAATATCTATCCCGGGATTGCTGCAGCCCGATAAACCTATCACACACAGATCTTGGGGCTTACTTCTGTTAATACACTCTGTTTTTTTTATTACTAGCCAGCAGCTAGTAGCTCTTAGGAAAATGTCAGATTTTGCTGAAGTCTTTTGCTTATTTAATAGTCATTTCACAAGTAGATACAGTTTAGACTACCAAATTATTCTGTGCAACATCTGTTTTTCCCCCAGTAAGACCCCATCATGTGCTGACCCAACCCAGAGCTGTTTATTTTAGAAGACAAAGACTGTAAATTCAAGCTGATACAGAAAGTATTCCAGCTGATAATGACCAGTTTGTCTTTCTCTGTTTGTTCTTCCTCTCTCTTCGTTCATCTGTGCTGTCTTCTCCCATGGTTTCTTACTTCATGTGGGTCACTTACAGAATTATTCACTATGATACTGGATTCTTATAAAAACACTGAATAGGAATTTCCATTCAGTTCCTCCTGGTGAGCATAAACAAGTAATAGTTGTCCACAATCACCTCACCAGATAAGTGAACACAAAATAGTTACTAAACCTTCGACTGTGAGTGCTAAGGAGTAGGCATGTGGAGAAAGGAGAGGGAATCTGTATTTACAGTTACATAGGTTTTACATACTACTACTTGTCAAGCAATTGCTTTAATGATGCACTTTCATTCACTTGCTGTTGTGGACAAAAGCAAATATCAACATGCATGCACAGAGCACTCATGCTTGCTGCTGAAAGGTTGGGTTGGTCAAACTGCCCCTGAACAGCAGAGTTGAGTCAGCAGTACAGAATTATAATTAAAAAAAAAAACAAACAGGCAGCATTTCCTAGAGAGCTCTGCAAGCTTGCTGGGACCCTTTTAGTAGCTTTGCAAATGTGAGTGGTGTGCAGGCAGTTGCCACTAAACGGTGCAAAAGGGAGAACTGCAGCAACTCCCCATCTTTCCACAATGTCAAGACTGGAAAATACCTAGAGCCTGCAATTCTGATGTGGTAAACTAGACTTCCACTGCCACCTTCCGGCTGTACCAGACACTGAACAAAATTTAATATGCTAAACAGCCTCCTTTGTATCTTATTCCCATTCAGGTCATGGGCCTGATCTAAAGTTCACTGAGACGACCATGCTTCAAGTCAGCCCTGGAAAATACATGCAGAATGAACGGACACATAGAGACTGCCTTTTGGACCATAAGTAAGAAAGAAAACGTTTCCTGACCTTACACTGCCCTATATGCATACACTTTAAAATACAAATGAAAACATTAGAATTTCTATGCCTGCTTCCCATACAAATGTGTTTTATTATAGTTTCTCACCTTACAGGGGAGGCAAATCACTGCCTCTAAAGGTATCCCCAGTGTTGTCCTCCCAAACGTTTAGGAATATCTGCTTCTTCATTGCTCTATGAAAAGGAAATTCTGTAAGCATACAAAGAAGGACTATATACTTGTTTGTTTTGTAACATCAGATTATAATATGTAAAAAAGCCTCTAGTTAATATTCCTCTTCCTTCCTTCCTAGCTTGCAATGTCTAGCAGTATTTCCTATTAATGTTGATGCAGGGATGGAGATAGATACTGACTTTTATCTCTGTACAGAATTCTGGCTTTACTGCTCCATAAACTGCTCCATGAGAATAATAATAATATGACGTCATGATTTATAAGTGCAATATAGTTTTTTTTTTTTTAACATTTTTATGAAGTTTCTAATAGTATTTGCTTTCAGAGACTCCTTTTATCAGAACTTCTACTCAGTAGAAAATCTCAAGGACGTTGCCAGCCTGAGGACATACAACCTTCGGTAACATGAGTCTGTAGGTAAAAAGAGAGCATGGGTTTGGAACTCTTGTTACTTCAAGTGTGCCCTTTAAATCATCATCCATCAATTTGGGGCATGTAACTTCCAACTTCCTCAATTAGTCAGGTCTCCCACCTGTAAAATAGATGAGAATCATACTGCTCTACTGTGGTTCAAGAGGAGGTTTATATCACTCCATTCTTCCACATTCATTAGGACTCTGATAGTTCACTGATTGATATTACCCTTCAGAAAGATTTTTCTGAAAATATAAAACTAGATGAAAGCAACAGTGACTACATATTGAAATCCACATTATCTTTTCTGTGCAGCCGAGTAACATCAAATTCACCTAGGAGCTCATTCTTTCATTGGTTTACATGTGTGTGAAGAGGTGATGTATTTTTAATGAGATTTATTTTCATGACAGGAATTGCACTGACAATTTGCGTTAATGATAAGCTAAATGAGCTGCTGAAAAGTAGAACTAGCTTCCTCACATTTGTTTCCTTGAATTAACTTGTACAGTATGTTAATCTTGGATACAGCCCTGGCTCATGCCATCTATAAGATCAAACTCATCCTTCCATAAAAGCTTTGATCACCTCTTTTTCTTTATACCTGTTAACCCTTTGATGACATATAGCTCACAGAGAAAAATGATGACAAGTATCTCACGAAAAAAATTAAAAGGACAGTTTGTTCTAATGTCCTTCTACAAAAAAATACAGCAACTTCTTTCTCTTTTGCCTCAAGTGAGATAGCAATTGTAAAATTTTTCAGCTGGACAGAAATTTGTATTTCTGGCTGGGCTTACTTTAAGCACCTAGCAATTTACTGGAATTAAGTCACTTCCTGTGTTAATTGAAAATAAATGATATTACATGAAACCCTAGTGACCTCCAAATGGAACTGAAACCTTTTAGGTCCCCAGTACAAATCTCTGTACTGTGTGCTAACTGGTTGCAGTAGATGTCTGTTACCATCCATAGGAATCAGTCACATAAGGGAGAAACTCAGTCAGCAAAACTTGAGGGATATAAGATGCATACTTCACCAGCAGATAACACAGATACTTGTCAACAAACAAAGAAACATGGAGATCCAGGAAAGCCTTAGGCTGATTCTATGCTGGAGAAGAAAGAACAGATATAGGTTGTATAAATCCAGGTTCTGCTTCCTCCCTGCTTCTTATTGCTGTCTACAGCCTCTTCCTTCCTGTAAGATCAAGACCAAGTACAGTCTCCATTTTTTGCCTTCTTTATCTGCTTTACCTGCCTGCTGGCTCTGCTCCCCACTCCTCACACAGCAGTGCTCTGCTCTCCACAGCAGAAGCTGCCAGCTGTGGGTTGCAGGATCATCTGCATGCAGGCAGATGAGCTGGCAGGCAGAAGTTGGAGGGCCGGAGGAAGTTTACTGCAGATGTCACCAGCCAGGAATTTAGCTGCCAAATTCTAACAAGCTTCTGCTTAGCGTGTCCAAATTAAAATTAGTCAGAGTTCATGACTTGGCCAATTCATGTTTTCCTGGAGACAGCAAAAGGGGCTTACTTGATACTGGAGATTCTTCTTCCTATAAAGTCTGGAAGAAGCACGGCTTCCAAGTGATAGCACTATAAGATTTTTAACCAGGTTAAAAATCAACTTATTTGCCATACTCTCATTTTTATGTGTAGATGAATAATTTTAGATGAAATTTTCCAAAGTCTAGCTGACATGAGCTGCGGAGAAAGGGATCCTTGACAGACAGAGTTATAAAACATTTTAGATACCTCTGCAATGTCTGTCTTCTATCACAGTAGCATAGAGCCTAATCATATCTTATTGCAGTAATGGAAATATTCCCTTTACCTTCAGTCCCAGAGCATGAAGCACAGGAGAAGCATCGTGAACCTCTTGACTCTAACAGACACATCAGAAAAAAATTAAGGAACAAAGCACAATATACACCTTACCCAAAAGACATAAAGCCTAGGCCTGGACACAGGCCTGAAACAGGGAGTCTCTAAGTACTGTTAAAATGCTAGCATGGCCCTGGCAGAGGTCTGGCCTGGGTATGCCAATACATACCTCCAATACCTGCACATGGTTTGGGAGGTTGACACAACCTACGCATCATTTCCAGTAGGCAGTCTGGATGCAGCTACCTTGCTTTGATGGCTGCATGAGTTTAGCTGTGCTTTGCCAGGTGACTTCAGTTTGCTTACTAGTAGAGAGAGATTCAAACAGGCTCATAACTCCAAAAAATGACTATGATTACCCAGGGAGATGGTGAGACTGTAGCTTAATCCCAATTTACTTCCCCTTCCACTTATCATCAAGGAAACAGGCCAATGGTACTCAGGTCATTAAACTTCCCAAGTAAGGCAGTTAGACTACCTATTTGGAATAAGAGCTCTTAAAATTGCAGCAAAAGAATACAGACAAAGGTAATTTTTATACTCATAGGAGGAGACCAGAAAGATAGCATATCAAGCATGTTATGGCAGGAGATGAAGCTGAGGATCATTACCCAGATGATTCACTAAATGTCATTAGCATCTATACTTTTTCCCATTTTGCACTTATTATGACATCTTGGCAAAATGCTAAGAACTATTCATAAGCAAAAGGTTACGGATGCTGACAGATGGGGCAGACAGGATCATAGTAGCTTGAACTTGAACATTATTTGCCAGATTCAAATTAAAGAACTTATGGAGCTAGTAAGGAAAGATTAAAAAGAACTGACTAACCTGGACAAGTAACAACTCCAAAGGTAAGAATGACAAGATGTTTCTCAATTGTATGCAAGACTATAAACATCACAATGGGAGCAATAGTTAGAAACAGTAGCATTCTAAAACAACCTGAAGCAAAGGGAACATGTAGGCTAAACATCAAGGAACCTTTACAAACAGATAATCCTCATAGAAAAAAGAGAATCATATATCTGGGGAGAGGAGTGAAGAAAATACTTAAGTCAGTCTATCCAGAAATGAATTAAAACCAGGGAGTTCAAGTCCAGAGGGAAATTTTAAAGCTTGATTTTGGAAAGCAAATATGGTTCAGTCTGTCATCCTTTCTATCTGAATCCAGTGGCATAGGTGGAGCTGAAGCCTTGTGAGTCTGTTAAAAGGAAGATAAACAAACCTATCACAGATGACAATTTAAAGCAGATGACTAAGGAGGATAGAAAAAGAGAACCACCTAGCTGGTATCACTAGTCACAAATAAGTCAGGACTACCTCAAGGCTGCAAAACTTGGAAAACATGAAAAGCATTTAGAAAATACACCAAAAAAATTCTTCTGACAGATACTGCAGCCCCCTTCAGTTAGGAGAGTTCTGAAGACCTATTGCAGAAGCCACAAAAAAAAAAAAAAAAAAAAAAAAAAAAAAAAAAAAATGTGATAAAGAATGATACTGTTCTGAGAATAAAAACAAAAATGTATTATACCTGTGTTTAGATCATTCAGCTAAGTCAGCTGTGTGGATTAACACTGTGGGAGGTGAGGTGAGCCTGCAGCCAGCTCCAAGAACTATTACTGTACTGAAATGCAAATCTTGAGGAGCAATTATACAAAAGCCCTTACTAGGCAAGTTTTGGGGGCATCCTTAAAAATTGATTGTAAAGAACAGCCTGACCAGAAATGAGGCATCACTGTCTGGAATATCAATTGCTATACCAGGAGGAAAAAATGAAAAGAATGTGCTACGAATGTCAACTATGACCCTGCTGTGAAACAGGGAAGTTCCCCAAAGCATGTAGCAAGAGTAGCTACGTTGTGAGCCACCAGCACACAGAGCAAAAAAGAAGAGCTGGACATTAGAGACGTGTGCTTCATGCTTCGGTCCTGGGAGAAGACCTCAACTTTAGGAGAGGGCAGGGTCACTTTCAGAGTCTATCTTGGAGGCTTGATCTCTCACAGCTGCACAACATAAAATCAAAACCAAATTGGGCATTCTGCCTCCCTGATTTTACATAGGCATAAGGATCAAGCCCTCTTTTTAGTCTTCTTTAGCAAGTTAACAGTCTGGATTAGGTGAAATGGATTGTAATTCCCAGACACAGACAGAGGGCTTTTGTGGAATTCTGCACATACAGAAAACTCAGCAACCCAAACCCTCTTGTAAGCAGCCACCAATCAGTTTTCTGACAGTTGTTTGCTCGGGATAAAAGACGCAAGCGTGCTTCTTTATTAACACCAAGTCCTACAGCAACATGGCTTCTTGTAAAGAACAAGCAAGTTCAGATTCTGCACCTTGATCCACTCAGAGGAGAATTACCACCTTTACAACTGCCTAATTTTCACAATTCACATGGACCAATTTTTGGCCCTGGAGTAAATTAGTACACTCAAAAAACTTCTAAAATGTATGCCATTTGGCCATTATCCCTGAAAAGACAAAACCAGAGTCTAGTGTGCCCCTTCTTGTGGTCCTGTCTATATTGAATATTGAGCTTGTGCTCAATATTCCCAATATGCTGCCTGTCCCAAGCCTGAAGAAGGGTGGTCTGGTATGCTCACAGCACCAGTATGAATGGCAGCCAGAAGGACAATATCAGCACAGCTGCTTCCTGGACCAGAGAATCACAAAATCAAGAGAGACGAGCTATAGCCTTGTCTTTCATTAGTTGCTGCTGTCTGGTTTTGAAGATGGTCCCTTCAAACAGGTTGATGTGACAATTCATGGAAAGGCTGCATGTGATTCTAGCCTGTGCTTTGTGTGTATTAGAGAAGCACTGTGCAAACTTCAGAGTTTCAGCCATATAGCCCTTCTGCAGTAGTGCACTAGTAAGAAAACTGTGTGACAGCACACTGCATTCAGAAGCTGTAGCCAGGAAACATGGTTGCTTTCTGTTGTATGTTCTGTTGATGTCAGGCAGTAAAGGTACCATTCTCTTCTCCAGCACCTCAGTTTTGCATTTGGGAAGCAGAGGAAACAGCACTTGTGTTCCTTTGAAGAACATTTTTATGGTAATGAGGTTAAGCGAGAACCAAAAGGAGACACTGCTGCTGTAGCTAAATGGATGCATTCCTCCTTCCCAGTGCAAGACTGCAGTGTAAAATATATAGCTGTAAACTCTGTAACCTCATGAACTAGCACAGCATAAAATTAGAGGCACCACCGTAACTCTGCTCTCTTGCATGTGTGCATCACGGCACACCTCTGATGACACGATTACATAGGACTTCTAAAATAATATCAGGCAATTTTGCTCTACAGCCTTATTTATTACTTCTGAGTCTGTTGTCTCTATTTAATCTTTTCCTGTCTAGAAGAACATCACTCCATCAGTGAATCAGCATCTCCAGAAAGGAAAGAAAATGGAGCCACGTTCATAATATACAGCAAATCGCTGTCTTAACACTTCGTTAATGTTCCACAATGAATTAAGAATTATTGTCCTAGTATTTCAGCTTAGTCGATATTTAGTGCCCCAGTGGAAGAATTAAGGAGTAGTTGAAACAGTACATGTAAAGCTAGTTTCCAGAGCAATGGAGGAGCATGTTTGTTGCCTCAGTCGCTAAGGCAGGTATGTAAGAATCAGATGTCACAAAGCGGTTCCCTTTTCACAAAAGCTTGAGTAAGGGGAGAAAAATGTATTTGGATACCACATGGGATTTGTAGCAGTATTGCAGGAAAGCAAACAAAGATAAGCTACTTAAACAAAATGATTTTAATGAGTGCAATTATAGACAGAAATAAGACTACTGCCTCCATAGTCCATGTGTTGTTATGTATCACCCAGTTAGGTACTTCATGGATTGGCTACAGAAGAGACTTTACAGCAGCTGACGCATATGTCCTAAACCTTTACTCACAGAAGATTCCCCCAGGAGGTGAGGTCTCCAGTGAGTAATCTAAATTCAAGAGGGATTTTCTCTCAAGTTCCTGTCTCTATTCCAGGAATATTCCTGCAGCTCCATATCTGGCCACTGCTCTCCCTTTCTCTTCTCTGCCCCTGACGTGCTCACACAGGTCTCTGATGACTAAAGGTTGTTGAACTTTGGATGCTGTATGGGATTCTGAGCTGTAAAGTGCAGGAAGAAATGCCCCCTTGTAGCTTCATATGATCCTCACTCTTCTGCAGCTTCAAGTATCAGTTGTGCAACCATGAACTCTCATGGCTGACTCACTGCTCCTAATCTGTCTCCCTCAACTTAGCTTTGCTTTGGCAGTGTTGCCACCCCCACTTCTCTTGCTGACTGAACATCAAGTAAAATTAAATCTTGATCTTTCTCTCTAATTGTGTCTTCTTGTTCCTGTTATTTTTTATAACTAGGACTCTGCCACGTCCTTTTTCCTTCAGGTAAGTAACCAGACAGTTCCAGTTGTTCTCTATACTCTTTTTGCACTGTAGGCTATATCTAAATACCAATGATTCTTCCTTTGCAATGTTTCTAAGACTCAGGGCAGATCACGCTCTTCCCCACTTTCACCTTATCTCCTGCCTGACATTATTGCCCCTTTCTGGCCTCTCTGACACTGCAGTCAACACAAAGCACAGCTTCTAGATCAACATCATCCCACATAATGATCGTTGACACTTACTTTTCCCTCCTCATCCCTTGATTTCCCCCTATGGTATTATTTTCTACACCTCTGCATCCCACAGTCCCTCTATCAACCTGCTTATCTGTTTCTGACATTTACTTTGCTGTCCTCCCTTTCATTCAGACAACAATGCTGACTCTGAGCACCAATGATGATGTGCTTTCCACTCTATTCTCTTCCTTTCTTTCATATGCTGCCATGGCATAAGCGTGTATCTCCATTTTTTTTTTGACCCTAAAGATCAGTGAGTCTCCATTTGCCAATGGAGGAGTCTCTGTTCCAGCAGCCCTGTGCAATGACACATACTACCTCATCTTCCTTCAAATCTCTTGTGAAAACCTATTTCCCTCTAAGACAGCAACAGACATCATAAAACCAGAATAACCAAAATACACAGTACCACTGGGTTTGCTGAGAGAACTACAACAATGCATTTCTTCCTTGTGCTGCTAGAAAAAAATCCACTTGGTAAAGGAAACAGAGACAGTGATATACAGAGACCTAGAAGGAAACCACAAGGTTTTAAGTTCATTGTGAACATGTTGCCTCTTCACTGAACTACACAGTTGAACACACCACTACTAGCTCCATTGCTGTCAGACATTTTACACACCCATTCCTGGGAGAACCACACGGGGCTGCTGGCTCCACTGGAACCCATTACACATTTTCCACTGACACTGTGCAAGCTAAGCATAGGTGTAGGTTTACAGGACAGGATGTGTTGGTTTCTCATCTGCTTCTACAGGTTAGCTGTTTACTAACTGTACTAATTATGTTTTCTTTTATTAGTTCTTCCATGTCTCTGTACTTGTTATTGTAAACAGATACCAGGAATCAATCTTACATATTCAGGAACTGTTCCACTGTTAGGCTGCCTCATTCTAATGGCCTAGAGAAAGATGAAGAGAATGCAGTTTATTACACTAACATGGGGTTTCTTCTCTAGAGTCCCAGTAATACCTAAGGCTCATAATGTGTTCCTGTTATCACATCAGAGAGATTTCTGATGAGTCAATTCCTAATACTAGCGGGTGGCCATCACTTTCAACTTGGTCCTTTGTGTTGCTACTCAGTGCAGCTCATGATGTTTTGTCACAGGTCTGACCTCGACCAGAAAGCAGACTGGTAAGTGTCTTTACAGAAAGCGATGTTAATAGTTGGATTCTGGGAGAGGAAAAGAATAAAGTGCTTGGTGGCCAAGAAGGCCAATGGCATCCTGGCCTGTATTAGAAACAGTGTGGCCAGCAGGAGCAGGGAGGTGATCATCCCCCTGTACTCAGCTTTGGTGAGTCCGCACCTCGAGTACTGTGCTCAGTTTTGGGCCCCTCACGACAAGAAAGACATCGACGCCCTGGAACGTGTCCAGAGAAGGGCAACGAAACTGGTGAGGGGTATGGAACACAAGTCTTATGAGGAGCGGCTGAGGGAGCTAGGATTGTTTAGTCTGGAGGAGGCTCAGGGGAGACCTCATTGCACTCTATAACCTCCTGAAGGGAGGTTGTGATGAAGATGGGGTTGGCCTCTTCTTTCAGGTAACTAATGATAGCACTCGAGGAAATGGCCACAAGTTGCGCCTGGGGAGATTTAGATTAGATATCAGGAAAACCTTTTTCTCTCAGAAAGTGGTCAGGCACTGGAACGGCCTGACCAGGGAGGTGGTGGAGTCACCGACCCTCGTGGTGTTCAAGACGCGCCTGGACAAGGTGCTACAATATATGATTTAGTAGCCTAGTGGGTAGTATTGGTGATAGGATGACGGTTGGACTAGATAATCTCTTAGGTCCTTTCCAACCTTGTGTTTCTATGATTCTATGATTCTATACATAATTTCTGCTCTTATTTTCCATACTAGTCCATGCCTCATGCCAGAAGAGTTTGTTGTCTGAGAAAATTGAAGGACATTCTTCCCTCACAGTGAGGTAGATAAAGTTGCTAGTGTAAAAGAATGAAGTGGACTCTTATGAGCTCTTCGGCCTGTGTTTTCCACCCTCAATGTTCTGTGATTCTTCTAATTAAGGTACACAGCCTGTAAAACAGGAGTCAATTTGGAACTTCTACTCATCAGTTGGATGTGAATGGGATTTTTTCCTCTTGGCTGCCTTCATTTTATCTACGGCAGTTCTACATGACACAGTGAGACTCCAGAAGGGCTCATGATTGTGTGTGTTGCCTCTGGCAAAGGCAGCAGCTTTAAAGTAAGTGCCTGTCTGTCTGACTTTTACTTCTCTCTGAAAACAAACACTGAAAAGCCTATTCCCTGTGAGGCTGACCCAGCTGCCATGTCTTTCCTGCTTGCTGGGATGCAAGATGATTAATTTCCTTCTACATAGCTCAGTACTTAAACCATATGTGAAGGGGGCACAAGGGCTTTCAGATAAAGCAAGGGTAAAAAAAGATACTTGTTTTATGCTTAATGAAGAAATAATTTTCTTAAGAACAAAAAGCTCTTTGTAGCCAGTGCTTATAAATTGCTTAATTGGAAATATACAAAACAGTCCTATGAGGATTATCTGAGTGCTTCTGTCTGAATTAGAGTCAGGAAAAAAAAAAGTTATTTTAGATATACTAATAATACAAGAGGTTCCGAAGACTTCTGGGATATATACAGATGTTTTATTTTAGGCTTTGCATATAAAACTGATTTTTAAGTTTGGAAGGTCTGCTATACATCAGAGGGCTATAGCTCCAGAAAGCTATACTGATTTTTGTTAGCTGAGAGATTAGTTTATCAGGCCTGCTGCCACTGTCTAGGGAGCTATTTGAAATTTAATCAAATGTGCCAGAAAAACAGATAGATACATCTTTGGCAGTACTCTTCCTTGTTCCTGATGGGTATCAACCTCCTCAGCAGTCCTTTTCTTTCTGCAAGTCATGCACGCCCACAGGCACCCTCCTTGGCCCTCTACAGAACTCCTGCCATAGTTGAAATGCCTTCCTCCACAAACTGCCACAGTCAGTCTCACCAACCTCCTCTTCAGAAGCAGAAAAATGGTGACTCCTACAGCTCCACCACATCCTCCTCCTCTGTCTAATAAGCCTTTTTTTTTTTTTTTTTTNTTTTTTTTTTTTGTGCAGGAGTAGTGTATCAACAGGGCTGCCTCAGGTGACTGGAGTAAGGCCAGCATTTATGTGCTTTGCTAAATACAAACATGGAGCCTCTCAGCTCAACCACTGTAGCTTCTCCTGTTCCTTGGAGAGAACAAAGACGAGAGGATAGGAAATGGCTGGCTGCTCTTCATGACTGAAACACATCTTTGCCCAGTGACCCACACTAGATCCACGAAAAACAATTCTCTTTTGTTTATAGCTCTTTGTTTACTGCTTAGCTTGAGGGTCAACTTCTAGGGTACCCGAGGCCCTTCTGTTGCTCAAATTCAACCAAAATCTTTGGTGGCAGACACTAAGAGGATCTGCACCACCCACCTGTAACTGGTTTTGCTTATTCGGGTTTGGTTTCGACACTGTGCCCAAAAATTGCGCCATCTTCATCCACTGGGGCCTGGTGAGGGGTGAGCGAGACCGCGGGTCACGACGACAGCGGCTGAGTCCTGTCACGGCTGCGCTTCCCCTCGCTACTGCCAACTTCCGCAGGCCGCGCGCTCCCGCCGTCAGTGTCACGACGCCATCTTGCGGCCGGGAGGGGTTCAGCGGCCTCTCGCCCAGCTAAGGCAAGGCAAGACTGCCTTTAAGGCCAGCGGGACCTCCTGGGATGGGCAATTTTGCGCTGGAAAATCTTAAAATAGTCGCCAGAAAAAAAAAAAAAAAAGGAAGCCAATTTTAGAAATGATCATCAGTAGCAGCTTGTTGTGGTTTAACCCAGCAGGCAGCTAAACACCACACAGCCATTCACTCACCCCCCCAGTGGGACGGGGGGAGAGAATCGGAAAAAAAAAAAAAAAGTAAAAGCTCATGGGTTGAGATAAAGACAGTTTAATAGGACAGAAAAGGAAGACAAAATAATAATGATAATGATAAAAATATAATAGCAATAATAAAAGAATATACAAAGTAAGTGATGCACAATGCAATTGCTCACCACCCACTGACCGATGCACAGCCCATCTCCAAGCAGTGGTCCACCCCCTGCCCTGGCCAACCTACCCTCCCAGTTTTATTGTCCTGCGTGAAGTCATATGGTGTATGGAATATCCCTGTGGCCAGTTTGGGTCACCTGTCCTGGCTGTGTCCCCTCCCAGCTTCTTGTGCACCCTGAGCCCCCTCCCTGGCAGGGTCGTGTGAGAAGCTGAGAATTCCTTGGCTCTATGCAAGCACTGTTCTACAACACCTAAAACATCAGTGTATCAGCATTATTTTTCTCCTGAATCCAGAACATAGCACATACTAGCCACTATGAAGAAAATTAACTATATCCCAGCTGAAACCAGCACACACCTGAACAGGCATGAGGGTGGCAGTGGTTTTACTAAACATGCTGCAGCTTTGGCAGCAAACAAGTAGGCCAGAGGGAAGTAAGGGTTTTTCATAATCCCCTTTTATTTTTGTCCTGCCTTGCCGTGTTGAATTTCCTCTGGTTTAGGAGTTACAGGTTTTATTTTCTCTTCTAATAAAAGGTAGCTTTTGAGCTAACCCCATGGGGCTCTTGGGGTACTCAAGATGCAGAGAGGTGGAAGAAAAGGCCGAGATGAATCCATTTCAAAACTGTGGCAATTTGAGGACTTGTCGCAAAAATGCAGAGAGCCATGTAGTATGTCAAAAAATAGCTGAGCAACACTGGCCTTTCAAGCAAAGCCACAGGAATGACAGAAGGAAAAAAAAACCCAAACACTTAAAACATTTGAAATGTAAAACTTACACAAGGCTTTCATTTTAAAATCCACCTTTTTCTTGCTTTTATCTGGTGAGAGCATGTTCATTAGCAGCTTCCCCAAGTTCAACAGTCTTTAGATTTTATTGAGGAAAAAAAAGCAGTAGTTACTACAAACTCAAGCTGCAGTTACTGATTTAAAGTCCTACCCAGTCTTTCTACAGGCAAGGAAATGTCTTCCTGACTCAGATCAGTTGTACTGACAGTCCCAGTGCGGAGGTTGGTCAGCTGCACCAAAACCAGGCAAGTTAGCACTGGCTTTGAGCTGGGACATTGTGGGCCCACAGCATTACTCCTGGAGTTATGCCGGGCTGAGGCAGAGAGCAAAGGAAAGAAAAAAAGAAGCAAGACTCATGCAGGTGCTTCTCTTTCACATCAGCCAAGATGCTTGCATGGGGTTTAATGCTGTATGGTATATATCATGTGCAGTAGTTATTAGAGCTTTAAATTTGGATGTTCACCCCACAAATGCTATTTCACAAAGGCAGTGGAAGCAAAGGCTCATGCCATGATGTAAGGGACTTTCCAAATCTAAACATCCGTAAGAGGGGTCTAAGAAGGGACATGTACAGCTCTAGGTTTGCACCTTGTATTTTAAAAAATTGGTGTTTTATACATGAAGGGATGATGATGATGTGTGAGACCTTTTGAAACCTGGTTCATGTTCTTGAAAGAACACAAAGCACAGATCTACTTCTAGAATCTAATAACTCTGTGAAAGGAAAGCTGGATAGTTTAGTGGGAAATACACCCTTTGCCTCCCTGATCCCAAATTTGGGTTGCTTACCCTGCCTTGCACCTTCCTTAAGCTCATCAGATCTGAGTGAGGTGGTCTCTCAGTGCTTAAGGAACACATCTTTAAACAGAAACTTAATTTAAGCAACTTAATTTAAACTTTTTCTATAACTTCTGCTTTCCTTTCATTAAACCCCAGTTTATGCATGGAATGTAATCTTATCTCGGTCTGTCACCACACAGGTCTGCTGCACCATGCATGGTGGTACAGAAACAAGCCAAAGCCACAGAAGGAATCCCAGAAAAAAGATTTGATCAAGCAATCAGCTATATTGGTGGGAAGTTTAGTATCTGAAAATGTATGCATCACAGAAAAAGTAGCATCTGTGATCTGTAAACTTAGAAAAAGAGACTGCTTATAGTGTCACTGCCTAACACCTTCCAGGCAGAGGAACAGAGACTTTTGTCCTATAGTTGCTCATTTTCTGCTTCAATGAAAGCCTCAAAATCAGAAGAGCATTTTCCGAAATCTCATCTAGATTTCCCCTTCAATCTCAAGATGATGCGCTTTCCACAGTGTTGGCAGTTGCTCCGGAGGGACTGTCATAATGACATTGATAGAGAGCCTGTAAGTACTTCTTTCATGACCAGGGCCTAATTATGTTGAGTATCATGTAAACATAACACAGTAATGTTCTTCATCCAGACAGTTTTGTCATGAAGTCAATAAAGAGAGACAGAAGTAGAAAAGGTTGTCCAACTTGTATTTGTCCCAGTACCAGAGGTAAAAGTATATAGAATACGGATCTCAGGTCTGTATATGCACTGCCGTATTTTATAAGCCTAAAATCTAGCTTTTCAAGTTTTTAGTGGAAAGAATAACTGGACTGATGAAGTACCATAGTGAGATATTGATCTGCTTTGTCAGCTTAGATCCTATACAGAGCTGCACTTCCACACTGGGGGAGATACTTCTGTAAGCAGACTGCAGAAATTATAAAAATCTTCTGATGCATAATGCTTTTTTTAATTCAAACTTCTCCTGTCAGAACAGGTTTTACTGCAAAATGCACTTCCATAAAAATTGAATTGTTTGTAAGTGACATTTCTGACTTAAAAGGGTAGAAGATAAAGAAGAGATCCGGTGACCATAATGTATTTGGATTTTCAGAAAGCTTTTGGCAAGGTTCCACACCAAAGGTTATTGAAGTGATGAAGCTCTCATGGGATCAAAGGAATTATTTCATGGAGCAGAAGATGGTTACAGAAGAGGGTGAGATTTAGTGGTTGGCATGGAAAAGAGCCAACAGTGGGGTCCTGTAGGGATCATTGCTGGAATCAGTATTGTTTAATATACAACCAATAGCTGGAGAAAGGAGTCGACAATGAAATCTCTGAGTTTGCAATGGTGCCGGTCTCTTTCAGGTAGGTGAACACCACAGATAGCAAAAGACACCTGAAGGGCCTTACTGAACTGAGTGGGCAACAAAGTGGCAGATGAGCTTAAAAGTAACTTTCTGCCATAGGATGTTGTAGATATGACTGTATCAGCAGGCTCAAAAAAGAATTAGACAGACTGGGGACACCAGGTAAAAAGATGGATCCTAAAGGACTAGGCAAGGATGTACCCTCTAAGATCCCCAATCCAGAGGGAGTAAGCAGGGAATGCACTGCACAAAGCAGCTGGGCTCAGGCACCTTCCTTATCTGGCCTCTCCTATTGCCAGTGCTGGATACACAGCACTGAGCGGGGTGGACCCAGCAGTGTAGTTTTTATGTTCCTGTTTTGACAATATTTCTGGCAGAGGAAGATCTAAACAAGGAGTTTCGGCTGTCGGAGTACTTTGATAAAGAAAAATTTGACTTTGTCTTTTTTTTTTCAGTTGTGCTACTATTGATGAATTTAAATGCATGTTATTTTCATCATTTTATAGAGCTCAAACATTTTAAAGTATGACAAAATATTAAAAACAAAAAGCAAAATATGAAAACATCAAAATTATTCTAAGAAGCGTTTGATAGATCTGAATAAGTTTTCTTCTCTGTAAAACAGAGTTCATGCCAATTCTGATATTTTGAATTATCATTCTGAATCAGAATTGAACCATGCTTTGCAATGTTACCATTATTTGATGGAATAGAAGCATAAATTTCCAGTCAGCTCTAGTGATTGTTTCCTTTTCTAGTGCTTGTCAACCTCTTCTCCCATTTCAGAAACCTTTACTGTTATAATATTACCAAATCTGCTCTGTTTAAGTATGAAGTTAAATATGGTTAGGTATTTCTTACATTCACATAATGTACAACATGATGGGGGGGAGTTTGGTTCAGCATCATAAGAGACCTCCCCTGTTGATTTTGCACCAAAAAACAAGATCTTCAATTGCTTAAGTTAAAAGCAACCTTGGAAAGAAGTAATACCACCTGCCTGGTTGCTCATTCGCATTACCGCAGACCCCATCCCTCAGGTGGCACCTGCACTGGTTTGACAGCACTATGGCCCAGCTTGCTCAGTCAAGGGCAGGGGTAAGGAGCAGGTAAGCAGCAGCAGCAGGGTCTAACTGTGTCTTAGAGCTGTTTATGCCAACTCCTGCTTCTGCCAGCTTAGTCTTCATGCTTGACAAATTTGGTGGCCTTCTACGATGGGGTTACAGCATTGGTGAATAGGGAAAGAGCAACTAATGTAATCTACCTGGACTTGTGCAAAGCATTTGACACTGTCCCTCACAAAATCCTTGTCTCTAAATTGGAGAGACATGGATTTGATGGATGGGCCACTCCATGAGTAAGAAATTGGCTGGATGGTCACACTCAAGAGTTGTGGTCAGCAGCTTGATGTCCAGGTGGAGACCAGTGATGAGTAGTGCTCCTCAGGCGTTGGTATTTGGACCGGTGCTGTTTAACATCTTTGCTAGCGACATGGACAGTGGGATCGAGTGGAGCCTCAGCAAGTTTGGTGATGACACCAAGCTGATTGGTGCAGTGGACACGCTGGAGGGAAGGGATGCCATCCAGAGGGACCTTGACAGGCTTGAGAGGTGGGCCCATGCAAACCTCATGAAGTTCAACAAGGCCAAGTGCAAGGTCGTGCACCTGGGTTGGGGTAATCCCAAGCACAAATACAGGCTGGGCAGAGAATAGATTGAGAGCAGCCCTGAGGAGAAGGACTTGGGGGTAGTGGTGGATGAGAAGCTCAAAATGAGCTGGCAATGTGCACTTGCAGCCCAGAAAGCCAACCGTGTCCTGGGCTGCATCAGAAGAAGCGTGACCAGCAGGTCGAGGGAGGTGATTCTACCCCTCTACTCTGCTCTCACGAGACCTCACCTGGAGTACTGCATTCAGCTCTGAGGCCCCCAGCGTAAGAAAGACATGGAGCTGTCCAGAGGAGGGCCATGAGGATGGTCAGAGGGCTGGAGCACCTCTCTTATGAAGACAGGCTGAGAGAGTTGGAGTTGTTCAGCGTGGAGAAGGCTCCAGGGAGACCTTATAGTGGCCTTCCAGTACCTAAAGGGGGCCTACAAGAAAGCTCAAGAGGGACTCTTTATCAGTAAGTGTAGTGATAGGACAAGGGATGGTGTTTTTAGACTGAAAGAGGGTAGATTTAGATTAGATATAAGGAAGAAATTCTCCACTATGAGGGTGGTGAGGCACTGGACCAGGTGAATGCCCCATCCCTGCCGGTGTTCAAGGCCAGATTGGATGGGGCTTTGAGAAACCTGTTCTAGTGGAAAGTGTCCCTGCCAATGGCAGGGGGGTTGGAACTAGATGATCCTTAAGGGTCCCTTCCAACAGAAACCATTCTATGATTCATGAAAACATCTGTCCATATGAGACGCACATCTGAGCTATATGTCAGTCAGAATATGGATGGTGAGGGCATTGTATTGGCTCAGGTTTGAGAATAACACCTGACACTCTCTGTGACCAGAAGCCCAGCTCTAGGAGAAAGTGGCAGGTGGGTGGTTTCTGTACTTCCTCTTCTTCTTCCTTTTTTTTTTTTTTTTTTTGTGAAAGGTTNTTTTTTTTTTTTTTTTTTTTTGTAGCTTGTTTTGCAGTTTGGGATTCTCCACACTATTTTCCCTATTTCTGTTTAAATGTAGGAGTTGCTTCCCAGAAGGAATTTTGCCATACTGCCCCTCCCACTCCTTTTCTTCCCTTTTTTCTCCTAATTTTTCTTTTGTGAGTCTGACAACTCCAAGAAAATCATGACTTCTCCTTGTAGCACTGCCTGGGAATCTGCCTATCAGATCACGTGTGCTGGCATAGCCAGTGTATGGAACATAGTTACCTTCTCTCTGTATGTATTCATGAGGTTCAGCAACAGCTTTTCCACTAGCAATAAACTTCTACTTCACAAGAGATCAACAGCAGAATATGAACACCCTTTACAAGAGCTGGAATTGGGACCTGGTCTGGCAAATTACCATTGTTTTTCCAGTTCAAGTGACCTTTTGGAGTTGTCCCCAGTGAAACCTGGCTTCTTAGCTTCTGTGCAGCTTCCCAAGTGCTAGAGACAACTGTGGGTGTCTTGGGAGCTGGATCCCCTGAAGGCTGCATGCACTTGTCCCTGTCACTGGCTGAGTGTGGTGGTACAGCAAAACGCAGTGTGTGTTCCCAGAAGGCCAGACAGCCACTGGCTTGTGTGGGGTGCACCAAACTTATTAGCTGAGGGTAACTCGCTCAGGGAGGTAACTGAGGATTTCAGTCATTGCATCATATGATTCTGACAATGCTTCCCCCAGCACAAGGGCATATATACCCTTTATATTTCTCTCTCTTTTTAAATACCTGTCTTGCTACCTGCTGATTTGTGGGCTACAACTAACTACAGGTGTAAAAAGACTGATACCTAGGTGACCTGGCTCTGGAGGATGCTGGGCTCTGGACCCCAGTGCTCCAGCGGTCAGAGCTGCTCACTAGTGCCCTGATGGTCAGCCTCAGCAGAGCTGCCAGGGTACAAAAGATGTTGAATTCAGGTTCTCATTCTTAAAGACAGAATCACAGAATATTCTGAGTTGGAAGAGACCCACAAGAATCATTGAGTCCAGCTCCTGGCTCCACACAGGACCACCCAAAAATCAAACAATATGTCCGAGAGCGTTGTCTAAATGCTTCTTGATCTCGCAGGTTTGGTGCTGTGACCACTTTCCTGAGCAGCACTGTTCCATTGCGTGACCACTCTCTCAGACAAGAACCTTTTCCCAACATCCAGCCTGAACCTCCCCTGTTGCAGCTTCGTGCTGTTCCCTCGGGTCCTATTGCTGGTCACCAGAGAGAAGAGATCAACGCCTGCCCCTCCAGTTCCCCTTGTGAGGAAGTGGTAGGCCGCAATGAGATCTCCTCTCAGTCTCCTTTTCTCTAGGCTGAACAATCCAAGTGACTTCAGCCGCTCCTCATACCTTTACCATCTTCATAGCCCTCCTTTGGACACTCTCTAATAGTTTTACGTCCTTCTTATATTATGGTGCCCAAAACTACACACAATACAGTTGTTGAGTTGGTACAGGCCACACCAGCACAGAGTAGAGTGAGACAATCACTTCCCTCAGCTGGCTAGCAGTGCTGTGCTTGAGGCACCCAAGGATACAGTTGACCCTCCTGGCTGCCAGGGCATGCTGTTGACTCATGTTCAACTTGCTATTGACCAGACCCCATAGATCCCTTTCTGCGGGGCTGCTCTCCAGCTTCTTGTCCCCCAGTCTGCACACATAGCCTGGGTTGCCCCTTTCCAGGTGCAGAATCTGGCACTTTCTCTTGTTAAACTTCTTGCAGTTGGTGATTGCCCAGCCCTGTATTCTGTCAAGATCTCTTTGCACGGCCTCTCTACTCTTGAGGGAGTCAACAGTTCCTCCCAATTTAGTGTCGTCTGCAAACGTACCTACTCTACCTTCAAGTCATGCATCCAAGTCATTTATGAAAACATTAAAGAGAACTGGCCCTCAAATGGAGCCC
>VXAL01014446.1:59782-99154 GCA_013399475.1 Chauna torquata | reverse complement strand
GGCTCATCACGCGTAATGGTTTCTTGAGAAGACAAACGCCATCACTCCCAACATCCCCCCCTTCCTCCTTCTTTACCCCAGCTTTTATGGCTGAGCATGCTGTCATATGGTACGGAGTATCTCTTTGGTTAGTCTGAATCACCTGCCCTGGCTATATCTCCTCCCAGGTCCTTGTGCACCCCCAGCCTCCTCGCTGGCAGGGCAGCACAAGAAGCAAAAAAGTCCTTGGCTCTATGTAAATACTGCTCTGCAACAACCAAAAACATCACCACTATTTTCATCAAAAATCCAAAACACAGCATTGTGTAAGCCTCTACAAAGAAAATGAACTCTATCCCAGCCAAAACCATGACAACCAGGCACTGAAGTGAGACTGACAGGCCTGTAATTACCAGGGTCTTCTTTCTTGCCCTTCTTGAAAATTGGAAAAATGTTTGCCAGCTTCCAGTTGACTGGGTCCTTTCCAGAATCCTAAGAGCACTGGAAAATAATTGGGAGAGACAGGGAAGGTTGAAGACAATAAGCCAGAAAACTTGCATCTCCAGGGACCACGGTATTGGGGGTAAAGTAAATATCCCACTACAAATATAAGGAAATAGTCCTGCCCTTCCTGTAAGTGAAATCAAGGAAATATTTCCCCTCTCTGCATTATTCCATGAAACCAATAACTTATTATGCAAGCACAGGAAGAAGTATTAACTCCTTTGGTTATACCTCGTACATACTAGTGCACACTAGTACAGTTGGTGATAGAGTGCAAGCCCTGTGATGATGTCGTCTGAAATACTTTGGGTAGCTGGTTTTGGCAGGGCAACAGAGGAGCTTGGCTGGGCTGTGTTTCTGCACAGATGCCAGTTGATTGTTACCCAGAGGGAGATGGCAGAGCGGGTGCAAAGGGGAACACCTGCCTGTGGACCTTCAGCAGCAGCAGATCCTACAGGACAAGTTGGAGTTGATGCTGGAAGCCTTACTGGGACATCTTTCTTTACAGAGTTAGAAAACTCAGTAAGGAAAGGAGCTTGTTGACTGCATACAAAGCAGATAGGGAAAGTTAGCCTACCAGCACTGTTGTATTCACAGGAAACAGCTTTGTCATAAGCTGCCGTGAGTTGAGCTCAAACCTAAAAGATGACAATCTGCAGAACCAATTACCACTGGCCACTGCTGAGCCCCTTCCTCTGATTCACCTCCACCTTGCAGCAGGTCTGTGAAATGTGGATTCACCTCATCACTTGGGGTCATCCCATGGCAGCACAGCCAGATACTGCAAGCCTGTGAAGGAAAATATTATGTTCTTCAAATCACATTTTTGGAGGTAAAGGCTCAGCAGTCAGAATGTAGTCATCAAACACCAAGATGAGCCAAAGCAAAAGCAGCTGGTGGGTGGTTTTGACCAACTGACTAATAAAAGACACATCAAGTTTACACTGCAAGTTTATTACAGTAACACAATCAGATTAATTTTTGCAGTTATTATATTTATATCAGGGTATATATGTATATATTTTACTCCCAGCACATTGCAATTTTTTTATCTTTAATCATGCAGTAAGTAATGTACAAACATAACTATATGGAAGATTTTTTTCCTAAAAAAGAGAAACCAAAATTACAAAAGTATGGCTTTATAAGAAAGTTGTATCATACAATGAACATTCATTTGTACTTGGGCATGGCAACATTCAGTCTTAATCAGTAAACAACAGCATCAGTCCCTGTCATGCTGAAGACAAAAAAGCCAAGGGAACTAGGAACTGCCCATCAGAGTTAGAGAATATCTATATCTGTACACAAAGTATGAAAAATGTAAAAAATCTTTTCAGGGATTAAGTATCACATTTATTTATATGCTGAAGGGATTAAGTATCATGTTTATTTGTATGCTGAAGTTAGAGTTATGGAGCTTTGACGAATACATGCACAAACAGATTTTGTTCTCTTTTATACCAACAAACATCAGCAATGGTGCAGCTGACTTAAAAAGTGTTACTTCAAGTGTAAAGAGATGTAACTGAGGTCAAAATCTGGCCTGTCCTCCCTGCTAACCGTGCCGCAGAAACAGACAGACGTATAGGATTAGGAAGTTGTATGTAGCTGAATTTTGCTGTCAGCTCAGAGAAAAGAAAGATGAAGATGTATGTTTAATAGATTAAAAAAAAAAATTGATTCAAGAATAAAAAGTGTCCACTATCACAAATCCTTCACTGGATGGTTGTGTCTGCTGGCGTACAGAAGCCCTTGTGCTTGGTGCTTAGGATAAAACACCTGTTTCAAAAGCAAAACTGCTGCCTCTTTGCAAGAGAAGAAACATCCTTACCTGTTAGCAGCACAGTGCTTAGGACACAAATCTATCTCATTAAAAGGCTGCTTTCTTAAGGCATTGATCACTTTTGTGTACGAGTGTGTAATGTGTAAGTATTTAAGTGAGTTATGAGTTGTACCAGGAGAGGGCAGAAAAAGACACAGACATACATGTGTGCATGTACACACACACACACACACCACACGCAAAATCACTCACACAACTCTCTGAAATGATACATGTTTACAGAAGTAAAACATATACACGTCAGATCTTTATAATGCTACTCCTCAAAACTGAAATTTAAAAATGTAACCTAAATCCAAAGATCAGCACAGACTGTACCTTCTTCCTTTTCTCTTTCTCTTTTATTCTTTTTGCCAAGTTCTGAAAAAAAGATCTTAGCTACTCTTAACTCAGTATGTTTGTATGCAAAATGTAAACATCGCTACACAGCACCTAGCACCTTTTTTGATTATCAAAGTCACTAACGTATTTGTCATGCAAGTACAGGGATTTTTAAAGACTACTGACCTTCAGATTGCAGGAACAGTGGAAAATATATACAATTTACTTTTGCTAATAACCTGGCTTGGAAAGAATGAAGAGAAAATCAATGCAGAAAAGGCTGAGGTAGATTTGGCTGTATTTGATGTAATGTCACTGTACTGAGTAGGAAGACAAATGGGATATCAAACTAACAGGCAGGTCACTGCAAGATTAGTGAATCAGGTTTAGGTAAAAGATACCTTCCCTCCAGCAGAAGGACATCCCACCCTGCACTCTTATCACTACAGGTGATGGGAAAAGTTGTTCTGTAACAGAACTACTGTGATGCTAATGGCCCTAAACTCTGGCCCAGTGGGACTGTATACTGAGGTCAGATGGTAAGTGAGTGGCTGAGGCCCAGCTAGTGCTTGATCTCTTAAAATGGTCAGGAAAAGCAGAAATGACAGGGCTCTGGCATGATCTTTTCCAGCGCACAGCTGCCTGTTGCACACTGGGCTGACAACATCTGAGTTTTTGCATGCTTGCCCACAGACAGACAGCAGCCCTCTTCCAGTCTCTGATACCAGACACTAATGTGCCCCAGAATTTGAGTTTCTTGACCAATTGCTGAGAATTGATCTCTTATCCTCTGCTTTGACTGGTGGATAGAGTTAACCTCACATATGCCCATAAAGCATTCTGCTTGCTACAAAGCCACCTGAGTGCCTAAGTGCCTGAACTCTGACCTTTGAAATGATCCCCAACTATTACAGTCAATAAATAATTCCTGCACCATTTTAGATGTGCTTACTCCCAGCGGGTTGCTCTGGCTCTCTGGGTACAGCCCCCTGCTTTATTAGAATGTGCTGCCTCAGTAATGCCAAGAATTCCCATGTGCATCATTTGATTTGTAAGATGAACAGCCTTCCCCTCCCTCCTGTCTTTTCTGAAACTCTTCATGGCACCAAAACTCTCATGGTATCAAGCCAGTGCAGTAATAGTTGATAATTTACCTTCCCTCCTTTGCTGGCATCTCTGCTCCTGGGGCCTAATTACTACTCTAATAATATCCATTGCCAGCCTCCTCTGTTTCTCGCCCACTCAACATCCGGATGAGATACTGCATTGTTGCTGGGAACAAACTCAGTCCTGCTCCTCTGAGCTCTAGGGGTGTCACAGAGGCTATGCTCTGCACAGTCACTCTCAGCAGCCTTGTGCAGCAAGTGCCTGCTTTGTCCTCTGCTGTCAACACTGCCCTTCTGGAGGCTGCCAGGGCAGAAGCAGCTCAGCCACTGCTTATTATGCAAATCTGCCTTTGGCTCTGCTCTGCTTCGTGAAGATGTGAGAGCCTCCACCTACCAGTGTGTGCTGCAGTCTCTCTGCAGAAACCTTGCCCAAGATTTACCCAGAATTTCACTGCCACCATTTTGTCCTCCCACCTTGAACAAGGTAGAATAGACTTAGATGGGAGAGCAAAGCAAGTCCCCACAGGCAGAGCTGGAAGGACACCACAAGGGAGGTGCGACTGCAAGGGAAGGGTTAACCCTTTTGTGGCCTGCTTACCACTGTTAGGGCTGGGCTGGCATTTTCTCTGTCTCATCAGCAACTGTGCAGCAACCTAGCGCAGCACAGGTGACACTGGCACAGCAGTACTTCCCAGCACCTGGGACGAGGTGTCTGGGAGGAGTATCCCAGTGTCTCTGAAAGGACCTTCCAGCTCGCTCTTGCACAGCCCTGCAAGAAATCTCCACCTGGCCCTGGCTGGCATCACCAGTAACCTGGCACACTGGAGATACCTTTAACGCAGAGAAACCAAGCAGAAGTGCTCTATGTGCTGATACAAAAGGGTGCAGTTCTGGTACAGCAACCCTGGCACAAGCAGAGAATTAGCCAGACGAGACACGAGACATTTTTGTGTCAGTGATTCTCCCATTCAGTGAGATGTGAATGCACAGGTCAGTTGCACATCCTTTCTTAGCCAGAGCCTTGCAAAAAGGGGTTTGTGCCTCATGGACTTTTGTGCCAAATTTATTTAAAGAGATGAGTGATTTATTCACTGCGGTTCTGTATAGATCTGGGGAAATGTGCTATGCTACTTCATTAGAGCTGAGGGTTACACTTACAAAGAGAAAAGAATATTTGGTTCTAAAATAAGGGATGTTCCCCAAGAGGGAGTTAGGATTCTTCCACTGCTCTGCTGGTGCTGAGCACAGCCAGGAGTGCAGGACCAGTGCCTTGAACAGACAGGACTCTGCCTGGGCAGGGCATCTCCAGCCCTGCAAGGAGAGCCTGCTCCTGGAAAGCTGCAAACGCACCCTGCCTTCAGTTCCCAGGGAAGTCAATGGGAACTTATGGTATTTTCCAGGATCAGGCCCTCTGTTTAGATTCAAGCAGCAAAAATACTGTAATTGACAACAAGTGACAACTTCAGTGACAACTTCTAATAGCAGAATGTCATACCCCAGGTTAGGATAACTAGCAAATGCAGGTGGCTCTGAGACCCGCTGGTAAATCATGTTAGTGAGCTGCATCTCTTTTGGAGACACATTCACCCCTAAAACCCAAGTAAAGGTTAAATAATGTCACTCATGAAGTATAGGGCTGCCCGTGGCCCTGCTCTAATTTGCAATTTTTTACTGGACAGCAGGGAAAATGGTTCCCTCCCCACTGCACAGCTTTGTAGAGGCATCAGGGCTGGGGTTGCCTTTAACCCCCTCACTCCCAGGTGAGAGATAATGCTTTCCATTACCTCTTCTGCTTGTCCCAATTTCCCCCCAGGAACATACACTCACTGGCCTTCTCTAAACGTATGCACTCCACACTATGACCTAGTGTCAAGAAACTCATTAAAATCACACGCTCTGCAGGACTACCTCTACGTCTCTGCAGTGTCAGCCACAGACTTTTTGGTTATCACTAGATGATACTGAGTCATTGTTAGAAAGGAAACCTGACATTTCAACACTGTTCATACATGGTAGTATTTTTCCTAGCCTTGGTAGAACACAGTCCCGTAAGTTATACCCTTTGAAAATCCTACTGCACAAGTTGTTCCTTTTTACCCAGGTACATTACACAGGATACAGTTATATTGGGAATTCAGATACACTGATAGCAGCTGACAGCTAAAAAACCAGAGGTAACACAATCTCAGCTACAGTTAACCCTTCACATACACAACAAACAGAAAACAAGGAAGGCTTTTGCCTTTAAAAGTGCTGTGCCTGCAATGTGCATGTAAACAAACAAATAAAACAAATAAAACAAAACAAACAAATAAAACAAAAAAATTAAAATCATGTCACAAAACATTGGATTTTCCAGCATAGCCTAATAGTACTAAAATAGTAATAAAATCACACTAAAATACACAGGGTGGTAGGCGACCAGGTCCCCTAAGTTGCTTTTGAAAATCGAAGACCCAGTAAAAAAAAGTCAAGGGAAAGCATTTACCACAGTTTTTGTTGGTAGCTTTTTGCCATAAGATGGTAAGGGCTTTAGTGCCTGAGGTATAGGTAGTTCCTGGATGCTTTTAGGGAAGTGGGATGGAGGCAGAGTCTGGAGAATAGTTTGCATAGCTTGAAGATATAAAGAAGCAGGTGTATTCCCCACCAGGATGTTGAATTTGTCTTCCCCCAGCAAAGCTGTCCAGTGGTCTGGATGATCCTGTAGAACTTTCCGCATCTTAAACTGTGGGTTGGGCATGAAGAGCAGGAGGTAGTCAAGGCAGAGCTTCTTTGATGCTACATTGACTTTGGAGTCCCACATCTGTTCCAGGATGACGTCTAGTGGGGTAAGTCCTTTACTGTCCTCTATCCTGGGAGAAGCTCCATTGCCAAGGAGGATGAGGACTGTCTCTGACCTCAGCAGTTCGCAGGCAAGGTGCAGGGGGGTTTTCCCATCTTCCAGATGAAAGCAGCCAGTCCTATTGATGTAGGAGTTCAAGCTGGGGAGCTTGTGTGCAATTTTGATGATCAGCCCCAAGATATCCCTCCTGTCATATGTGACTGCCATGGCCAAGTGAGGAGCAGAGGATGGGCAATAGCAGAAGTGTTCCCCAGGCACCTTGAGTGCCTCCTCTGGAAAATGAGACAGCAGATACTGAGCATAAGGCAAGTGGTTATGCACCACTGCATAGAGAAGGGCTTCTGAAGGTGAGTACGTTCTTAGGCTGGCATTTTCCTCCCAGTAAAAGTACTCCATAGTTCTCATGTCTTCCAGCATCCAAACAGGCTTGTGATCTCTCACAGCCTGATAGAACATATAGGATAAGAACTTGCAGTGCCTGCTCTGATCGTCCTGCAGGCTGGCCTGGTTACTGGCCATGGTTCAGCAAATAAAGAGCAGCTCCAAGTAAAATCACTGCAGACAGCAAGATCTATGCACTTGGAATGCAGATCCCGATGCTGCTGCAACCTTCAGGCTGTCATTGCTGCCTGGACTGCACTAGCTGGAATGTATGAGCTGATCATCTCCACCCATTCATTGTTTTTCCCCTCACTGCAGTGGTTTTGTTTAGGTAAGCACAGTCCCACAGGCTCTGTTAACCCATGCCGTACTAGCAGATGGTTAGTAAGTATATCCTGCTCTGTGAGTGGCGCAGGTTACTGAAATGCTGTAAGACTGCAAGTGATTTTATACACACACAGCTAGAGACAAGATAGGGAGAGACTAAAATTAGCTTCAGAGGTGAGGTAGTTTTCTGTCTGCATTTCATGTCTAACCAGATCAGCTCATAGATTGCAGTAACTGTGACAACAATATTCATCTATTTTTTGTTTGTCACTCACACACAGCTCATTAAATAGTAAAAAAAAATATGTTGCAGCATAAAATGCTCCCCAGCTGATAATATGGATGATTATATACTCATGAAATCAAGGGACTGGTAGCTGTAGCATTAGGAAGGGATCCCTATTTTATAAATAATGGTATGGCTGGCCAATTAGGAGACACTGATGTTAATGGATTGTCTATAAGGCATTAGTGATATTTAAGGTCCCAACATTAATTTCTGCAGAGAAAAGAGTCAAACAGGATGTGGAGCAACCATTTCTGGAGTCATAAATATATTGCTCAGTTTAAATGCCTGCCTCTGCTTAGCAAGGAAATTTCTGAAGTGCCTCTGTGCTGCACAGCAGGTACATAAACAAAGGGTTAATGGCCAAACCACAATGGCAGATGGAGAGCTTTAACCTAAGTGTTTCTCAGACATCATGTTCCAGGACTGGGGTCAGAGCAAGTCATAATGGGGAGAAGTGGGTTGAAGCAATCTGACTTGTGCAGTGCCCTGGTAAGACACAGAGGACCAAGGCTTACAGGCTTAAGGGGTGCTGCCTTTAGGATGAGGGAGAAGGACCTGACCAAAATTAAATTCATAGAAAAGAAATGGATTAAGCACCCTTTATTGCAACTTATACTTAAGGAAGTAGTACTTCCATGCATCTTATAAATCAACAGATTGCAGTAAGATGGTATGTCACCATCTTGATACAGGAACAGGAAAAATGCAGCACATCAAGAATTCTTTTCTCATTTAGCAAGGAGATAACAGTATATTCAGTATATTCAAAGTAAATAGAGAGCATTCAAGTATCAAATCTGAACATATCCAAATGACGTCTAGGGTCATCCAATGAGAAAACCATAGCCACTTACAAATCTGGGTCTAGATCTAGCACATCTTCCCATCTTTCAGACTTCTGGTTGTTCAAGTCCATGCCCTAAATATTTCATTTTAAGGCCAGTTTTCATATTGTTGGAATAAATGATTATATGTCCAGTTTTAGTCCATTGTTACTGTGGTTATGCATGGAAACACTGCTAGATAGCCATTTGCACATGCAAATTTTTACTCATTTTTTCCATGTTCATAATAAACCACGTGCATGCTCAGAGGCAGATCCAAGGAGTACTGAAGAGCACAGGGAAGTTCCCGTTGACTTCAGCATGCTCCGGATCAGGCAATAGTTGAGCACTTGGAAATCCACATTTTGTTTCCCCTGTTGCTAACCCAAAGCACCTGAAATTTGGACTTCTGTACTCTGAAGAGAGATGAATTGGTATTTAAAGGGATAGGCTCTTTTGTCTAATGCTCTCACAGGGTTTTTCCTGCTACTGAATCATGACTATGCCCTAGGGATTACATGAACTTTGTTATTTCCGTGTTGCAGGTACAGAAACACACACACATTTTGCAAAGCCCAGTTTTACAGAGCAGCTCACAGCTGAGGCTGGGCACTGAACCAGGAATTGACTCTCAAAATACATTATGGCTTAATGTTTTAGTACCAGGTATCCTCATCAATGCCAACCTATCCATGGCCCATTTACCCCAGCACAGGAAGGCTCACAGTCATCTTCTCTGGTGTTAAATCCATCTTCAATGGCAATCGTGAGCAAAAGTTGTTCTGCCACAGCTCCAGCACTTCCCATCCATGGCAAGGTCATCACCAAACACAACCACTTTCATAGTGCCACTGCTGTGTGGTGACTGCCAGGGCAGCCATTCTGCAGTAAAAAGCAAATTAATTTTTGCATTTCACCTGTTGTAGGCTGTGGCACAGGCTAGATCTCCTTGGACATGGATTTCTTTGCCTTCCCCTCCCTGGCCATCCAGCTCCAAGGAGACCCAGCCTGTGCTCTGTTTCCCCTTTTTTCCTTGCATCCAGCCTGGCAACTGCAAACTCACAGGCTCACTTAGACCACAAAGTTGACAAGGGCTTCTTGGAGACGGAGAGGGAATAATTTGGCACTGGCTCTGCTTGCTGACCCAGCTCAATCTACGGCTGCAGAGTGGCTGGGTCTGGCACAAGGGACAGTGCAGAAGTCTTCAGCCAGGAGAGCAGTTTGGCCAAACTGCAGACAGGAAGGTGAGCAGAATCAGTTTTGACTCAGAGAGGGAATGTCCACGGGAGCAGGAAAAGTTTTGGAGGGTGAAACAGAAAGAAAAAAAAGCTTATTTTACCCAAAATACCATTTACCATTCCAGCTGAGACCAAGAAACTCTCCAGATCTCTCATGGGGAGATGCATTCTTCATATTTTGATGGCAATTTCAGCTCATACAATGATTTGGTGTCTTGACCCTGTGAGAAATATAGTGTGCTTCTGAGTTATCTGGGAACCTTCTTATAGTGTTATGCTCCGTATGTTGTTTCTGGGCAAAAAGGAAACATACCTTGTATATAAAGACATCAATTTATTGTTACTATAATGGAAATCTTAGCACTTTAACCCAAAAATCATATTACTCCTGGTCTAATTACTACAGAAAAAGAAAGAATATTTCTATGCAGAAGAAAGTTTCAATAATAGTAATCATATCATAGAATCATAGAATGGTTTGGGTTGGAAGGGACCTTAAAGATCATCTAGTTCCAATCCCCCGTGCCATGGGCAGGGATGCCACTCATCGTTGCCTAGAGCCCCATCCAGCCTGGTCTTGAACACTTCCAGGGATGCGACATTCACTTCTCTGGGCAACCTGTTCCAGTGCCTCACCACCCTCGTAGTGAAGAATTTCTTCTTAATGTCTAATCTAACTCTCCCCTCTTTTAGTTTAAAATCATTCCTTCTTGTCCTATCCTTATCTGCCTGTGGAAAGAGTCCCTCCATCTTATTTATAAGCCCCCTTCAAGTACTGAAAGGCGGCAATGAAGTCTCCCTGGAGCCTTCTCTTCTGCAGGCTGAACAACCACCAGCTCTCTCAGCCTGTCTTCATAGGTAAGGTGCTCCAGCCCTCTGATCATCTTCGTGGCCCTCCTCCGGACCCTCTCCAACAGGTCCACATCTTTCTTGTGCTGGGGGCCCCAGGCCTGGATGCAGTACTCCAAGTGGGGCCTCATGAGGGCAGAGTAGAGGGGGACAATCACCTCCCTTGACCTGCTGGCCTCACCTCTGTTGATGCAGTCTAGGATACTGGAAACTGCAGAGAACGTAGTAGCGAGTGGTTGTCTTTGGCTCTACATAAAGCATATTGTCTCTGAGACAACAAGATGCGGGGCCTAGAAGCTCATCCTCTTAATGTCTGAATTAACTTTCAAGTATCTCTCAGTCAGCCTCTGAGGCCTCAGAAGACACTGAGTTGTCTTCTGCAATTGGCCTTTAATATGGGACAAGTGTACAATCTGATCAATAAGCACTTCAGAAATACCTGAAAATTTTATATGCCTAAGTAAGCTTTTTCTGGACTTTATTATCGCTAATGCTTTGTTCAAAGAATTGTATTGGAATAATAGTTTCCCTGAACAGGGCACTTGTGATGACTCAGCCAGTGACAAATTGCTTCTACCACCACATTTAATGAGTTCAGAGCCTGCTAACCTGCAGCTGGTCATCTCTGCTTTCTTATTCTTTATGGTTTAATGTATATGTGAAGTTGGTCAGTGAGAATTGACTTAATAGCTGCTGGATTACTAGCAAAATGAAAAGGCGTAAAAGCAGGAAATTCCATAAGGCTGCTTAAAGGAGATGCTCCAGGAATGCTTTGGGCATGGGGGTTACCCACTAATTCCATTGAGGTATGGTGTTTGCTCAGATTGTCAGCTTTCTGTGGGAGGGCTGTCTCAGCTCTGGGAAAATATAATCCTAGGAACCTCTGAGATGCCTGAAAATACAAATACTATAAATATCAGAAACCCTGGAACAGCTATTACTGCACAACAGCCGTTACTGAGATCCCAGCTAACAGCTTTTGAATTGAAAACTGAAGGAGAATTGAGAGATTTGGTCCTATTCACAGCCAGAGCCAACCTTGCACTAACTGAAGCCTCTTTCTCATCTGACTCATTACATCTGGTTGATTCAGGATAGAAAAATAAATTCTATTTATTTGTGCATAGTTAAACATACTGCAACATTCCTCAGTAATGTCCCAAAGGATGTCAAATTGATTCAGCATACTGCAGGATATATGTTAATTACTCTTAGATTCTGCTTAAAAAGAGTTTTCTGCGTGTCATGAGCAGAACCTTTTGATAAAGTTTATAACTGGTGACAAGGAAAAAGTGCTTACCACAAGGCAACCAAGGAGAGAGACAGAAAGAAATTAACTCAACATTCAGATCTTTGCTGGAATTTAGAAGGATGGCTTAAATTTCAAGCCGGTGTCAGTGAATCAAAAATCCAGCACCTGAGGGGCTGGGAGTTAGACCTGGGAGATGCTGCTCTTCCTGGCATCATGGATGATGAGAAATCTCAGCAGTACCAGAAGTAGCCCTGCCTTTGCTTTGTCTGGCAGTGACGTTGCTCACTATGTTGACAAATGACAGACTATTCACAAGGGCTGGCTGTCCCTAAATGCAACATTTGGTGCCATTTGAGATGTGCTAAGGATCTGAGACATCTACTTAAAGCTGCTAGAAGGTCTTTCCAGAGAAGTAGCTGGAAGCCAGGGAAAATAACCTGGAGCTTCTAACTTAGCACCAGTGTTAGACACCTGCATGGCTTCACTGGCTTCAGTAGCCACCCCATGTGACGTGAATGGGGATTCCTTTTTTGTTCAGAGCTGTTGGTCCAGAGATTGTTCCAGTCTGCACACCCACCAGCTTCTGAAGGTCAGCTCAGCTGTATTCACACTGAAGACTGCAACTGCTTGTTCACAGCTACTGGGGACTTCAGTGGGAATACTGGAACTTTTTTATGGAAATGGTTCTCCTCTGAGTAGCTCCAGAAAAGCCTCTGGTGAGGTCTGGCCCTAGCAGGGCCGCAGAACAGTCAAGGTTTCTATAGTGGCCACTCTCTTTTACTTTCAGGGCTCTTGTGGAGCTCAGGGAACCCCTAGGACAACCCTACTATGCAAAGACCCAAGGACAGTCCATGGGCTCTCAGGCTGACTAGTTACCTAAGCACCTGAGCATGTGGGAACTACACAACCCTTTGAATAAGGTTTCCAGCAAGCCTTCATTCTTGCTGCCCTACTGCTTTGCAGCTCCGTCAGAGAGATGACAACAGACCCAGGACTCCTCCTTCTTCCAGCATCCTGGCTAAGCAGTGGAGGCAGCTAGGGATCTCCTAAAGTCTTGATGTTGGCAAGAGGAAATGCTATCCATTTCTAAATGATGATGTTTGGCTTTGGTGATTTTTAGATCTTGATCTGAGATCTGAAAATATCCTTAAAATAGAATCATCTTTGTGAAAAAGAAATAAATTCTCCTGGCTGGCTCCGGTTGTCAGGACTTAGTCCTGAAAATGAGGCCCTCTATCATGTATGGAGACATCTAACCTTAAACAAGAGTCAAAACTGTTGGCTTGGAGGTTTGTAACTGAAATCCCAGTAACACCTGAACTGTTCTCAGGCTTGCACTGAGCGGCCACTTCTGCCAGAAGTAAGGGTCTGAATTTACACGAGACACACATCAACTCATCCTATGCAGAGACACTGTGAACGTAATACCAAAAAAAAAACGACAAAAAAAAAGCTGTGTGTCAGCAATGCCATGTTTACATTAAAGCCTGTTAAATAGAGCTCTAAAACCACTACATAAATAGGTGGAAATATTGGATGTGCTGCTGCATCATAAAATTGAAGGTACTAAGATATTTCAGTTGGCTAATACTCATTATCTTCCTCATCTGTGAGAGTGAGGACTTCTCTTCGTCAGAGAGAGGCATTGTCCTCCTGGCAGTCACGGCTCCTCCAGGATAAATGGGCTGTCATGTGCCAGCTTGCTCTGCAGCTGAAGCTGTTCTCTCCCCACACTGCCCTGCTGGTCATCAGTCCAATTTGGCAGCTCAGTGCTAAAACAGAATCTGCAAACTGTAAAAAATTGGTGTAGCTATACATCAAGGCCAAGTACTACCCAGAAACTAATATGGTTCCCTGTCTTTGGTATGTTGGCATGCAGAGCCTTCATAGTTTTGTCATGCAAGTCTTCATAAGAGTAAAGAATTACTATTCAACCCTCCACTTTACAGGCTGGGAACTAAAGCAGAAACAGAGTCAGTGATTTCCCCAAATAACTGATGCAGTCAATGTTTCTACCTTTTCCGTGTTTTTTTTTTTTTTTTAACATGCTACAAGTCTTTCTGGTTACCTCAGATGTAAATGGAGGGCGTCCAATATTTTAATGTGAGTATATCAGTGTCTCTGTAACTTTCTCTAGCACCCAATGAATGAACAGAGGGTTGGACTCCTGGCTAAAAGGGTGTGTGATACACTGCTGTTTCTCCCCTTATTAACATCTCTCATGTGCATGATCGGCATGGTTTGCTCATGTGCTCAGGATTGACCCCATTGCCAGATATCAATCCAGGAAAGACTTTTCTTGCAATTAGTTTGGCAGAAACTGTTGGATTTTTTTTCTCCTTTTTTGCCTTTCTTTATATTTTGCCACACTGTCCTTTTCTTGGGACAATCTTGAATCATCACCCAACAAATTGCAAAATGTCCTTGATTTCTCCTGCTTTATCCCAGTGACAAGCTCAGTTCTTACAAGTTGAACATTTTTCTCTGGGAGTTGGTGTTGTTTTGTGATGAGAGAGAGGCCCTATATAAACACTTGAGTGTTTACACTCAAGTGTAGAACACTTTGGGTTCTAACATGAATTGTATAGGTCTGCAGGGGTCCAGACTCAAGACAGGTTCAAGCATCTGCTATGAATATTGTGCTTTTTAGCAGTGACAGAACCCACCTTGCCCTGTTTGTGACTATTCTGAACGCTGCCACAAAAATTGTTTTCCCAGCTGTGATTGCCTTTCTCAGTTTCTCCCACTAGAGGGGCTCCCTGACTTCGAGATTTCAAACATTCACTGCTCGTCTCTTCAGCCTTTAAATCTCCATCCTTCCCACCACTGCCCTTCAACAGCTGAATATTGATATATGTCTCCGACTGATCCAAGGGGCTCACTGCTGTCATCAACTGCCTGACTTTTCAAGTGAGCATGTTCGATCTTTTCTCCAATGTAGACAAGTCTGGGGCACTGAAGAAATCCCCATAAATGTCTATAAAACTGGCTTATTTTCCTCTTTCAGAACTTTGCTTTAAACTTTTGTTTGCAGTCATGGCTGGAAAAAGCACTTGGCAGAGATTAGACTTCCGATGTGCTGAGATCACTGCCTCTTATGCTGTCCAACTGTTTTCCTAGTATGTGCTTCCCTCTCCATGTTTCTTGGTCTATAGTCATATTGAAGGCTCTCTGGGGAAGGGGCTATCTTTTATTCTTTGCTCATACAATGCCTAAGATGGTGTGATTCTGGCTGATGACCGAGGTTACGGGTAACATGTATTAAACCTATGATCTCTCAGGCTCAAGGGACAGGAACAGCCAACAGACATTGGGAAGATGTTGAGATGGTAGGATGACCAGAGCCCACTGTCTTTCTTTGACTGTGAGCCTTCTTACTCCTACCCTGATGCTTGCTCTCAGAAACGTGTAATCCCCTGCCAAGTTTTCTTAGTCCCTTGTCCTGCATTCTTCCCAGTTCTTGGACCACTTGGCTTTTACCACTTGGCTTTACTGATGGGTTCTGAGCATGTCACTGGTCCAGCTGGAAAAATCCTGTACACAGCTGGGTGAGCATCGCTGTAAAAGCAAAATGCTCTTTCCAGAACTGAAATTGGGTTTGAGAAGCAGGGTTGAAAACTTGAACTAGCACTTTAACCATTTTTATTTATTTATGTTTTTATTGTGTTTCTCACCACGGTCAATAGAAGTGGATGAATTTGTCTGCCGACCTGCCTATGGTCTGCTTAAGATATTGTTCCATTTTCTTGTTGTAGCCTAGACTACAATGTGGCTTTCTTTTTAGGACATCATCTCTTTCTCTCTGCAAAATCTTAACCAGGCAGATTTCAAGGAGCTGCCGTGTTTGGGATTATACTCTATACATGTACATTCACACTCTCTCATCAGTGGCTGCTTTGCATCCTGGAATCCTGCATACCCATGATTAACATACATCTTATTGCTGTACAAAATACACACCTGTCAGCCAATGCTTTCTGGAAAGTCTTGGACTCATTGTACACAGACTGTTGTTCTATTCATGAACACGTCTGATGCTCCACAGAAACTCTGCAGTAAAGGATGTGTGCTCTTAGTGCCAGGGTAATCCCTAAAGTCAAACACAATACTACTAATGGTATATTTTCCAGTTCCACCTCAGTTTCACGAGCTTAGTGAATTTTGTAATGCATGGATTGGCTGCCACAGGAAATTCACAACTTAGAAAGAGGAAAGATATTGTGCACAGGACGGATAACCTTTTTTTTAATGCATATTTCAGTTTTTTCCTCTATATTTACTCTACAATTGAAAAGTTTTGATTATTAAAACTCTGCATTTACAGCTTTCCAAGAAGATCATTAGCAAAGGCAAAATCAATTAAGCCATGAAAATCAATCACTAAGTGCTAAGACCTGTTTCTGTCAGGTGGCAGAAAACGAGCAGAAAAACAGTTCTTTATGACTGCCTAGTCTTTGACAAGCAGTGTGAGAATGAATCAACTATTGCTACCTTCTAAAAAGATGCCTCAGTGTTCAAATACAACACTTCAGATTCTAACACATGGAAAAAACGTGGAAAAAATATCGCATTCAAACACCCACAAGGTGGTGCCATTTAATAATTTTAGGAGGAGAGACCCCACCAAGGCATTGCAGAAGAGAAGCTAAGATAAAGCTCCCCTTACGAATTACCACCTATTACCACATATTACATAAGCAATTTTTTTTTCTAAATTGTAGGCCAAGCATGACCCCAACAGTACCTTTCACTCAATCAGTCCAAGGGATCACATTAAGGTTTTCTGGCTGCTGTTTCACGTCTCCTCCAGCCTGTTCCCTCTTGCAGGGTTGTGTCCACCTCCATGTACAGCGCTAGGGGCTTTCCTCCTTTTGAGATGGCTCTGCAATGTAATAAATCTCGGGTTAAGACTGCCTCCCTATCAGGATGTCTCTGCACTGGATTTACTAGAGATCACCTTTAACCTGATGGCTCCAAACTGTGCAGTTTAGTTTGCTTTGGAATAGGATAGTAGGCATGAGAAGGGCCCCCGGGAAGGATAACTGTCAGCCTGGTGATGATTCCACTTCCATAGAGAGGCTGCTTGTCTTTTCTGCAAAATCATCTCTTGCTCACTAAGACAAACACTGTCCTCATTAGTGACAGACTCTGGATAATGGGGGTGGGGTGCGGGGTGGGGGAAAGGTAGGAGGGGGCTAGGGAGGGAGTGGTGCAACTTGCACCAAAGCCTTCCCAGCAAATATGACCAATATAGGATTTGTCTGCAAGCAGTTGTTACCTCCTTCTGAGGCAGCACTTCACCTCATTTACTTATAAAGGCCCTTTTCAACAGAGTGAAGAATGTGAATCCCTTGTTTCAGTATTAGCAAGACATCACCAGCTATAATCCACACCAGTTTTCCCACTCCCATGGAGCTGGCCAGGTTATTTTCTACTTGGTCTTGAATGAACAGAAAATTTTGAGGACATGGAGGGTTCCTGCCTGAGTCAGATTCAGGTAAGTGGCTTAGAAGTGTACTACAGCCTCAGATCCACCCTGAATCCCTTGTTCTAGCAAAGTTCCTCTTCAAATCAGGGTGAGTTTCTAAAGGGATCATCTGGTTGTTACTAACCTACAGGTTATATCCTTCACTTTGTGTCCTGTTCTTTGCTGAATGCCAAACTGCCTGCAAGATCAGTGACTTCTAAAGCGTATAGACAGCATATGTCGACCAAACATTAAAACTGTTGCTTGAGGATGTGTACTGACTGTCCTCCTAAACTCAAACACCAGATTAGCAGAGCAAGAAGTCAAAGCAATCTTTCAGAAGGAATTACAGCTCTGTTACAGCTCCTTAACAGATTGTTTGTTGTTGTTGTTGTTGTTGTTTTTCCCAGGCAACTTCATCTGCAGCTCTATTCACAATTCTAATGAAATTCAGATAATAATCCAGCTGGGGGTCTTGATAGCACTTCTGCCTGTGGCAGTTCTTGACTCTGTAGCCTGGAGGAATGCGGAGGAAAATTGTATTAGCCTGACTTTCAAAGGCAATGAATTAAACTTGTGAATATTGCTGTCTAAATTGTGTCAGTAAATCATATGTTTACCATTAGGTGATATGAAGAACAATACAGGTAAATGAACAGGAGAAATGGTTGCTTATATCCTCAAATATTTCTAACTGCTGTTTACTGGTGGACTGCCAGAAAGACAAAGAGAAGAAAACTGAGAAGGGAGAGTGTCTCTAAAGATGACATTTGAAAGAAGTATGAGGAGTCACACGTGGCATAGAACAAAGGGACTGAAAAGCAGAATTTAGCATTTGTCTTACATATTTTTTCTTCTCTTTTGTTATCACTTCCACAGAGATTTATAAAATCTTGAAGGACAAGGGGAGGATACATAGTATACAGTTGTTCATTGTGCTTTCTAGTATGAGAACAAGAAATTAAACTAGCAATTAGAAAGTTCTCAACAAAGAGAAGGAATTGGTTCTTCACACACTATGCAAGATATCTGTAAAACTCCTTGCTTTAGAAGACTGTAGATGCAAATCTTCTCACAGGTTCAAAAAGCAACTGGACAACCTGACATCCTTGCAAACAACGTGCAACATGTTCTCTTGGATTCCATTCCCAAACAGGTAAAGGACAAGAAGATAGCTGGGAACAGTCAGCATGGATTTACCAAGGACAAATCATAGTTCACCAGCTGAAGGCCTTCTATGTCAAATGACTGGCTGCATGAGCAAGATGGGGGCAGAAGATGTACTTCACCTTGATTTTTGTCAGGCTTTAGGCACCATCTTCCCCAGCATTCTCATTTGGGAACTGAGGAGGTCTGGGTGGGTGAGCAGCCTGTTGGGCAGGTTGAAAACCAGCTGGACTGTTGGGCTTAGAGGCTAGTAATGCTCAGTGGCTTCATGCTCAGCAGCAGCTGGCACTGGGCAGAGTTGACCTAGGGGTCAGTATTGGGGCTGGTAGCACTCAGTATCCTCATCTGTGATGAGGATCCTCCTCTGAGGATGATGAGTCTGGGCAAGTTTGTAGAAGCTACTCTACTGAGAGGAATGGGGGGGGTTGGCTGGTGGCACTGAATGGCAGAGCTTTGCTCCAGAGAGACCTTGGTAAACTGGAGGGCTGGGCTAACAGGAGCTGTGTGGCACCACAAGGAGAAGTGAGAAGCTCTGCCCCTGGGACAGGGGGCAGATGATGCTGGTGCATCATCCCAGGCTGGAAAGCAGTGGCCTGAATAGTCTTGCTGAAGAGCACCGGGGGGTTAGAGAGGACCCAATTCATCACAAATAGGGTAGGCAGCCCACTAGGCTGTGGCAGCAAGCACTGAGTGAAGTTATTATGCGGGCCTGCCCAGTGGTAGTGAGGCCACACCTGGGTTGCTGTGTCCATCCTTGACTCTCCTTCCCAGCTCAAAGAGGGTGTGGAGAAACTGACCGGGATGCAGTGGGGGCTGCCAGTGTGTTCATGGGCCCACAGCACATAGGCCCCGAGGAGAGGGCTCGCTTGGGCTGGAAAGAGGCAGCTGAGAGGTGAGCTAGTGGTGGCCCACTACAACAACCCAATGGAGAGGTGCAAAGATGGCAGAGCCAAATTCTTCCCAGCAGTAGCAGACGATGCAAGAGGCAATGGCCACTGTTTGCTGTTTGGGAGGCTTGGGTTGGACTTTAAGGAAAACATTTTCAAATGTCTCCGGAACGTCTCTCTGGGAACAAGTTACCCGGAGAGGCTGTCAAATCTCCATGCTTGGAGGCTTTCAAGAGTTGGCTGTACAAAGCCACAGCTGTCCTCATCTAGTGTTGGTGATGGTCCTGGTTGGAGCAAGAGGCTGGACTGGAGAACTATAGAGATGGCTTGTAGCCAACATTTCCATGATTCTGTGAGTCTCAATTTCAATAGTGAACACTTGTATTTTGAAGGACCCCAAAAGGTGCTGAGGGCTTTCTGAGATAAAATCTAGAGAGAGACAACATATCTAGTATGATAACTGTGGGCACTTCCTTCTTACTGTCCCCTGTTTTGTACTGACACTGTTACAAGTTTCCAGTGAGACTTTCTGTTATTTATGCACCCTTATTAAAAGGACCATTCTCACTGTCGCTGGGATGATACTGTTATTTTTTTGTATTTTAACAGAAATGATACAGTCACATCATGTTCCAATAAATAGGCCCTGACCTTCAACAGTAGCTGCGTGTGAAATAAATGAGCCCCTAATAAGAAGCAAGGTGCCTGTTGTCTCAGCCTCATCTGAGGCTCCCCAGGGAAGTGGTCATGGCACCAAGCCTGCCAGAGTTCAAGAAGCATTTGGACAATGCTCTCAGACATATGGTTTGATTTTTGGGTGGTCCTGTGTGGAGCCAGGAGTTAGACTCAATGATCCTTGTGGGTCTTTTCCAACTCAGGATATTCTATGATTCTATGATCTGACTGGGCATTCATAGGCTATTTTGGGCCTCAGTCCACCTCTAGTTCAGCATGAATGAATTTGTCTAGGCCAAGGTCCTAAAGTAACTCACTATTCACAATATTAATTCTATGTTCCCAAAATACAGGAGTGCCAATGAGAATACCCATGCTAGTTCAGACAAGAACGCAGAGCAAAATGGCCAACACTCTCCCAAGAAAGTCTCCAAGGCAGAGAAAAACCTGAGTACAGGCTGGCTGGGGGTTAAAAGCAGGAGCTACCAGACAAGTGAACACAAAAGTGGAATATGTGAGCCTAAGCACTGCCAACTTTTGTTTAAATATTTGGGCTTTCTGAGAAGCATTTCAGCTGGGAATAGCAAGTGAGGTCTGGGCATGTACTGGGGGGGGAGTTTCTCCCAACCACAGAGAACATCACGAAACTGTGTCTGTTGAGGAAAATTTAACAAGCAAGGGAATACAAGCAAAACAGGATGATAAGAAGAGCTCAGTAATGGACATACATAGGATTAGAGATATACAGTGGAAAGAGAAAACTGTTTTTGTTTGATCTAAAAGAGACCATCAAAGGAGATATGTATCTCTCTGTTTAGAAGGGATAACACTGTCCTCAGGCAGACCTCTTGCGGGGCCAAATAAGCTCTGCTAAATGTATAGGAAGTTGCCCTCACCTTTTGTAAAATATTTCTGTGGCTTATCTATCCTTTTGCCTCACTGCTAGGGCTAAAAAAAAGCTCATCTGAAACTTCTTGGTGGTGATTTTGTGGACTCCCGTCAATTAGCAACTAAAAGATATCATATGTTCCCTTTGCTGTCTGTTGGGATGAAAATTATTTATGTCTGAAGTGTCTCAACTGACTTCAAATAACAGTGTCCTAGAGATGAAATACTTTATACCCCTGGAACAACCCAGAACTTTCCTCATGTACCTTCGTCAGCCTGAAAAGGAATTTAGAATATGGGAAAGGCAGGGGGCTTTTTGGAGAAAAATGTTTATGGGAGAATAGGAGGAAAATGGGGAAATTCCTCCCCTATCCTGCCCCCATTGATGCAAGATAGCTTTTGGCATATTTGATAGAAAATGTTTTGTCCAGCCAGGTTTTATATTACTTAGTATTTATATGGTTTGAAATGACTCTACATTTCTTGGAGATCCTGTTGAGAGGGAGTCTCTTTGGTACTGTTCTTTATTTGGATTCATCACATGAAGACAGATGAGCTCAAGTTAAGCAGGCTGAATTTGAAGATGTGAAAATTCTGGACCTGAGGTTCCCCAGAACAAGTAACCCTGCTCTAGATCAAATGTTAGATTTCCTTCATGTCCAGTGATGCTCAGATCTGAGGGCTTTGAGCTTGCTTGTACATTAATGTGTCATTTCTCTTTATTACAGCTCTTCTGTCCTAGCGCAGAAACTTTACAGAGGAGCCACAGGCTGCCACTTGCAGCTGCAGTCCTGCTGTTTGAGGAGCAATCAATCAGACAGCAGTGGAACATCATATCTTATATTCCGGACAGGCAGGCTCATCAGAAGAAAGAAAATTTCCAAGAAAATTATCTGCACAGAGTTCTGTAAAAATCTAATTCTACCCCATTAACGAATAGCTTATAGCCATCTCATAAGAAAATTCACATATAATACACCTATGACAAATATACTAGCACTTAGTCATTTCATTTATCCATCTACAAAATGGATGGTTTAAACTCAAGACACTCAGCCTTTTAACCTCCCTGATTACTGTTTCAAGATTACATGCCAAAAGTATCCATTTTATAAAATCACATTAAAATCAGAGGTGGGAAAAGTCCGGTGGGCCACCTTGGTTAAGCAGGATTATTTAGAAAAGAATAATACTGAAATTGTATTAACAAAGCTTCAAGATCTTTTTGATGTGAAAATGACTGATACTCCTCCACTTCGCTCTAACCAACTTGACAGTCATTGCTTACTATCTGTGGCTCAGAGCCCCAGTTTTGTACTAAGGTACCCATTGTACAAGGGCAGAAGAGAAAGATGGTCCATGTGCCAGCAAACTAGCCCAATGTGAGATATAAGATCATAGAGAGATACCGCTTGAAACCTCAGCCGTACTCGTAAGTAGTGGGTCAGAGCTGAATAACATGCTTGGCAGTGGGTTTAGCGCATGCCATCAGCCCAGTTCTCAGTGAGTTTACTGCAGAGCTTATGATAGGAGAACTTTAGGGAGGGATTTATAGGATGGCCTTGAAGTGATGTGGTGTTTAAAAGGAGAAGCTCCATTGGTGTAGGGTAGAGAGTGGTAACAACATCTGGTCAATGAGACTGCTATCCTTTGCCAAATGGAGACCTCTAGACTGCAAGAAAAAAGGTCACAAGAAGCCTTAAAAGCAAAGGTAAGAAATCTGGTTTTGGTGCTACCGATAAAGGAGCCTGCAAAGCACTGGCAGGGAGTGGCGATGATGAGGCAGTAGCATGGTCACCCCTTTTGTCTTCCTGCTCTCTGCCCTCACTGCCTTTGTTTGGCATCACACCCAAATGATTCATGTTGTCCCTGTTCCATGTGCCTCAAATGACTGTTCTTTTGAGTAACCCCTTAGATGGGCTTTAATGTTTCTATCCAAATGATGAAGGTCTTTCCTTACTGCAAGTCAAACAAACAAACTCACTGGACATAGGAATGGCTGTGCTATGTCAAACCATACAGTCTGCTAAACTGTCCCTAACAGTGGCAAAAAATACAAGATGCCTGGGAAAGGTTTAAAAGAATAAACTGGTAACAGACATCCAACTGCTACTGTATGCACACCCTCTCTTTGTTTTTACTACTAGCTATACAAACAGAAAGGACCAGATACAAGCAGGGATGAATGCCAGTCAACCTGCCACGGCTATGCAAAAACACAGGATTTTTGCAAAGAGTCTGGAACCAGAGTTCTCCCCCTGTTCTGCACCATAGCCTTGTTGCTCCTTCGCTTTTCATTAGCATGTCAGAAATCTGTAAAAAGCTGGAATCAGGAGTGATTCACCACCCTGAATGTATCAGGGAAGTGGCATATTCAAAACCATTCAGTCATCAGATTTACAACCCAGGAGAGTCACTGGGACATATGAGAGCGGCTCCTGAGAACTTGGCTAGTTCTAATCAAAATCAGAAGCTGGATGTACTTCAGGGAGGATGTAGATCAGAGAAGGAGAACAGAATACGCTCTGGAAAGAAAATGTATCACAAACATTAGGTTTGCCTAGAAAGACTGTTAATCTTTGCCATTTGAGATATTTAAAATATGTTTACGATGATGTAGAACTACTTGTTCCTGCCTCAGCCTAGCAGGTTGAGGTTGGTGATATCCTGAGCTGTCTTCTGACCCTTCATTCTCTGAGTCTCTGGTATCAAATAGGAACTCTCTGTGTCAACAACATGTCATTGTTTCCTGGTGTTCTTTATACCCTGTGGTGGCTGATGCTACTAAAACATTTTTATTGCAATCTGTTGTGGGGATTTGTGGTCAGCCATTTGAATGCAAGCTGCCCTCACCAAAATTGTGTGGACAAATACTTACCTGCAGCAGAACACAGGCAACTGTAGCTGCAGGCTACTGTTTATTCATAGCTCCGTAGCACAGGCAAGTTGCAGTCTGCCTATCTTCGGTTGCCTGCTCACATCTGAGGTTAACACACAAGCAGTAACTTCCTAAAGGCTGAACTGTATCTGCAGAAAAGATCATTTAATCCCAGTCGCTTCTCTGGACAGATATAAAGTAGTCCCTACAGACATGTGAAGGCTAAGACTGTTTATCTGATGGTGTGAGGTCAGACCGAGGGAGTGATAGGGGTATTTGTTTATAAATAACAATTGTGATTGCTTTGTAAAAAGACATCCCTCAAAAGGTTTCTTTAAAACAGTGTCAGGCCAAAATACTGAGAAAATATTGAGAAAATGAAGGTTTTAATAATACATCATCTTCTATCAGGATACTTTTAATCACCCAAACACAAAATAGCTGTGGGATATTTTCTTAGAGAGTCCAGGCTAATCAGATGTCATCCTGCAGGGTTTAAGCTGATTAGTACAACAGTTAGGAAGACAGCTCTCCCTGCCAGACACATTTAGCATCCATTGGTAACAGAGGTCTTACTCAGTCTCTGTGGCTGGGCACAAGCTGTGGTGGACTCAGAGACAAGGGTGGGCTGACGGGACAGCCCACGCTCAGGTGACACTAGCTGCTGCCTTTCTCAATTAAAGGGCTAGGTTATCCCTGCTTTCCCCTCCATCTGGCCACCCGACTCTCTGCAGAAGGAAGTGCCCCCTGTCCCACTGCCAAATTTGGTTGACCTTGGCAAATGGATTCCAAAGTTACTACGAAACAGCCAAAGGGGAAACAGACGGACAAACAGTTTGAGAGTGTAAGCTTTGTTTCCTCAGAAAACTCGGCTAAACAGACCTCATTGCGATAGAATAGCAAATACAGACTCACATGTGAACAGCGTGAACAGCAACTGCTTGCTACAGCCTCATGTCTCTCTCGGGTTCAAAGCCGCAAAGGCTCTGTGAAATAGTGCAATACCTGTGCTCTGCCTCTCCTAGCTCTGGCAACTGAACTGCTCTCCTCCATGAATTCAGGTCGTATTTTCCAGAGCTCTGCTCAAGGGATTATTTTGTCATGTGGTGGACCTCCCCCTCTCCTCTTTCAATTCTATCTTCACTAGAGCAGTCTCCAGCCCTGAAGAATCATTGCCTCTCTGCTTCTCTACCACACAGGGAATGCCTTTGGGAAAAAATAACTCAACTGGCGCTGGAATAGAACTGCAGAAGATGTTGTAGCTAAGCACTGCATACATGTAACAAGCATCACATGTTCCTTTTTTTTTTCAATATTAAATGTTGATAATGTATTTAATATGAAAATTGTGTGATAAACATTCTTCACAATAACCCTGCAAAATGTCAGAAAGAGAGGAATCAAAATGAATACCCCATTGATGCAAAGAAGCTTGGGCTGGCCTCTGGGTTTTAGCTCCTGCCAGTCCCTAAACCACACAGATTCACTAACAACATCTGGTCTTTGGAGCAGAGTAGAGCAGGTAAGACAAAGGCCCTAGGTACAGAAAATTCCCAGGTCCATAGCAGCTTGTAGGATGAAGTGGATTCAGTGGGAGAGGAAAAGAGAGGGCAGTCTGTCTGTGAGTGGGAGATGCTGGAAGAAAGAGGCAATCAAGACAGTTAAGGAACACATTTTCAAGCAGGTTGATGTGCTTTCATTTGAAAAAAAAAAACAAACCAAACACATAGAATCAGATTGTAAAGAATTTCTGCATGATTTGTGTTACACCAAAGAATCTAGGTTTTAAGAGGGTCCTTAGAAGCAGCTGCTTTCCTGGCCATAAGCCACAGACTGGCTGCCCAAGTTTCCCTGCCTGGTCCTCTTGGTGACTAATCAATGTATTTGGGCTGGAGTCTCTGAATTTCTCCCTGTCCCCAGAACAGCTGCCTTCTGCAGGGTGAGCTTCAGCAGGCTGCATGGAGGTGAGGAAGTAGTGCACAGCAGTGGTCCATCCTCATTGAAACAGAAAGGAGCAGTCCTGTGACCAGCTGAAGGGATAGGGCAACTTGGTTCATTGTTTCTCTTCTGTGTTCATGTGGAAGCAATGCAGACTCTGGCATAACCCTGGACTATGCTATTCATAAGTCACTTGACAGTGAGGTTTGGCAGCTGGCCATTTTCATGGAGTATTTCTTTCTTACAGTCAATATCATTTAATCTTCCCTATAAAATTCTGCAAATTATCCTCCTTCAAACCCCTCCTTAAAACTCCTCTTTGCTGGGATGCCAACAAGAAACGAGACCCCTGATATGCTGATGCACTTGTTCTCTCTTTTTTCTTCCTTTTGCTTCCTTCTCTGAAATAAAGGGTGCTAGATCTCAACATGATTCTTGAATGCTGTTTACTCCCAGTTTCTGTTGTTTCCATTTCTATGCCTGCAAATACAAGCTACTGTTGGAGCTCAGTCTGAAAGAAAATATACCAGCATATGGTCAGCAAATGCAGCATGCTCAGCTCTTGTCTTTAAATCCTGTTTCCCAGGACTTCTTCAGGGAATCAACACTGATTAAATGTGCCAGAATATTCCACTGCATTTGGAGGATCTTTCAGAAAAGTGAAAGCATGAAAAAGTAACTGAGTAACCAAGAGCAGTTTGCTGTATGGTGCAAGTTGTGATTACACTTAAAAACGGTTAAAACACAGCTCTACTTCAGTGACTTCTGTACCCTTTAATCACTTTGCGAACAGCAGTTAATGGTGCTTGTGCAGGGGATAAAAGTCTGCTGAAAGTGTGAACAAGAACCAGCAAGTTCATATCTGAGTGCAAGGCTTCTTCAGAGTTTCAAAAAATTTATTATCAAACACTCTTGAACTCTTAAGTCCTCTCCCTCAGTCATTGCTGCTGATCACATTTCTCTAAGCCGTACAGGAAATCAGTGCTGCCAGGAGTTTCAGTCTGTCATGAATGCTGTGGGAGTCTGGAGGGGAACCAGGGGAATCACATCCCCATAAAATCCAAGGGAAGGCTTTGGAGGACATTCTATTTTAACCACCTGAAATGCCCAGAAAGAGTGAAATCACTGTGGGCATTCTTTGCAGTTTCCCACAACTCTCTGGAGTTGGGCTGATTTTCACTCCTATGACTGATGAGGTTATGGAACTTTGCTCCCCAGTCTGCCTGGCTGACCAGGTGGCTTACTGGGACATTGCGCAGCTCCTGAGCTGCCAGTTGGCAGCCTCACATTTTCATGGTGGGCAGGCACTAGCTGTACTCTAAAGCAGTAAGGTTTGAGCTGGCAAAGTAAGATCAACCTCACTAGCCACCTTTGTTTGATATCAGCACCTCATAACCCTAGAAGATGGAAATGTTTTGGTGTTGTTCTTTTTTTTTTTTTTTCCTGCAAAAAGCTGAGATTTTCACATTTTAACTTGATTCCAGGAGCTTCTCACTGTATGGAAAAAAGCCCAAAGAATCCAAGGCTAATATGAACAGACAGCACTCTTTTTACTCCCCCAAAATGTTACTCAATGTCCTCCTGCCTCCTGGTGCCTAGAAGACAAGCCAGAGATACTGCACCATGTTGTCCTCATGGACATTTTTTTGGCCAGTGTGCCACAAGCAGCTTTGACAGGATTGGAGATTGCAGTCTTCTATTGGAAATAAAATGAAAAGCCCTGCCAAAGCCAGTAATGACTAATACACTCAAATAATTACTTACGGGACAAATGATGATGATTTTCATAACCCAATATTCCCTGTGAACATTTGTGACTGAAAACGCTTTGCAAAATTGTCAGCCCTCTGTGTAGGTCTCAGATTTTTTTTGCTTCTTCCCTTTCCCCTTCCAAGCCAATATCAATTTGTGTTTTTCAAAGAGCATAATTTTTAGCTCCTCCTCAGAAAAATAAAATAAAATAAAATGGCTAATACTGCAAGGTTTTTCCACTATATAAGCAGCAGAAATTACAGCAGGCAGCTGGGATCACTCCCCTTTGATGGAATTGGCAATCACTCAGTATCAATGTTTTCTGCCAGTTAATTAAAAAATGCTGCCTCCCTGCAGGGCTGGCCACGCATAGCTTTTTGGCCCAGATTTTCCAAGTGATTTAGTTGCACTGGTGGAAACACTACAGGGGCCATGGATACCAGTACTGTCTCTGGACGATGTCAACCATGAGCATGCACCAAGAATCATTCCCCATTCCAAGCAAATTGGGCTAGGTGAGAAAAGAAAGAAAGGGGGATGGTCACATCCACAATTAAAATCAGTGTCTAAAGAACAAATCTGCACCTGTCAGCACCATGCTGAATTATTAAAGCTGAAATTATTTTCCAAGGCTAATTTTTGTTTTGCTGCTTGTGCTACCTGATCCTGCCTAGCAACAGGGGTGACCTCCTGCGGTTGCTTGTAGGAGTGTTTCACGTGGCTCTGCTTGCTTGCTGGCTGCAGCTCCTTCCCCTCCAGACAGTGAAATGAGAACAGCCAGTTTCTCTTTCTCTTCTAGTCAGTATTCTCCTCCAAATGCTACGCAACAGCCCTGCTTTGTGGCATTTCAAGTTGCAAATGCTGTCAAGGAAGTTTTAAAACCCCTGGAAAGCAATTAATCTTTAAATAAAAATGAGTATCTATGTATCACCCCTTTTAAAAATAAGTGCTTATCAGAATTCAGCTTACAGAAACACTGTTTTGGGGTAGGAAAAACTTCTGTTTGCCTCTAACAAAATTTGGGTAACTGTGACATAAATGTCTGGTAAATGTAAGGTTTTCTTTCCCCAGCTTCAAGAAAGGAAAGGGTAAAGCACAGATCACTAATGTACCAGGCAGTCCCAGCTACTTTCTCTGCTTCAGTCTCCCTAATCAGGAAGGATTTAATCTAAGCCCTTCATTACAGACCTCATTCTAAAAAACAATCTCTGCAAAAATAAGATACCAATTATGTGCAGCTCCTCTGTCATACCGGGGCATATAGTGAGTTAATCAATTCCCTCACATCTGGTACAGCCTGGACTGCCTTGCAAATCCCTGCCTGCAGACTGCAGCCACTGCCTCCTAAGAGTATGTTAGCCCCTTTCTCACTATCATCACTGCTGGTCTAAAGGCTAGATTCAATGTGGTGGTTTTACCCATAGTATCTTTCCATCTGTAACCTGAAATGTTTAGTCTTCAGCTCTTAGATCCCAACGAGGGCCTCAAAGGATGGGGTTGAGGCTCAAAATAGGGAAGATGTGGAAAAATTCTATGAATGAAGCTTGGCATTGATTTCCTTTATGTCTGTTAAAGTGCAAGCCTGAGTGCAGTGCAGGTCCTGAGAGAGCATATTTACAGCAAGCTTCAGAGACAGGAGAGACAAACTGCACCTTCTAATCACGTTTGTGTACTGTGCTTTTGTACTTTGAAGGGATGCTTATACCTAATTTCTTTGCCTGGATATAACCTGTTCCTTCACCTCCCTTCTGCTTTTATATATGTTTGCACAGAAAAAACAAGGTGAGATGGGTTTCTGCCATCATGCACAGCGCTGAGGATGATTTGCTTGTTAGACCAACAGCAAAGACCTTCCATTATCTGGGCTTTTTTTTTGGTGTAGAGTCCTTTAAGCAGAGAATTGCTTTGTGGAGACCTCCACTCCTCTTCGTCATAGCACAGACAGCTTCCTCTTCCTCTCCCAGCCACAGAACCAGTCCTGGTATGGCTGTAATGTTTTACGTAAAACTAACGGGCAGGTAACATCAGGAGATTACTTCCTACAGTTCCTACTTCCTACATTTCCATTTTATGTATGCTGGTTTCTAGAAACAAAGGAAAAGACAAGCATTAGTTGGAAAGCTGAGTCCTGCTAAGCTGGTAGGAAAGAATTCCTCAATGTGGCAAGTCTCAGTTCAAGAACTGCTGTTATAAGCCAAAAACTGATTTCTAAACTGCTCTGCCCGATGTTGAGTACTTATAATTCTACAACACTGTACGAGAGTAGAGGGATCACATAGCTTAGCCCAGGCTTAAATGACTTCACAGAGCAGAGAATCAAGCAGGCAATGCGCAGCAAGGAGAAAGAAACTGCCAAACACCAGTTTGCTTGGGGCAACAAAAGCAATGGGTTATGATATTACAGTGAGATATGCATAAAGGGCCTCTTTTATAATGTAGTTTCCTACCCTAAAACAGTGTCTGAAGCTATTTCTAAATGTTTTACATACAAGGCCATTTCAGCTCATTTTTTGCTTAATCAGCTTACTTTAAGCAGTAAAGTCAAGAAAAAATTCTCAGGGTTTCAATTTAATTTATGTTTCTCAGCTCTCTCCTAGCATTACGTAGACTTCTGTGTTCAACAGCTAACTCAGAAATGGAGCCTGCCACTGCCTACATGCATACAAAATATCAGATTGTACACGTGGGCCAAAGAACCAAGGAGGAACAGATAAAACAAACAAGCTGCAAAGCAGTAACTTAATAGTTAAGATGGAGGGCTAAGGATCATTTGCCCTCGAGTGTGATGAGTCAACCTAGACAGAGCTATGCCACACAAAAGAAAACCTCCCAGGTTACCTGGAATTAAAAAACAAACAAACAACCAAAAACACAAATAATGAAGTCTTGATTAACCTAACTTGATCATTTAGCAACCACATCTTGTTTGGTCCCAATTGTGTTTGCTGATGTATTGCTCACAGGCATACCCGGTGAGTCACTGCACACCAAACTCCCCCAAGTCGAAAGCCACCATCTTCATTTCTCAGCAGCTAATAACAGCTATTAGCAACCATGAGCTAGCACAGATGGAAGAACGTGGGCTGCCTGTGGATGGCTGCATAGCAATGTAGCATGGCTTGTGGATGCGTCACTGTCCCAGAAGTTAGGAATGCAGGCAGAAATGTGGTGCTTCATCTGCTGTTGATGGCCATTAATGGTGCCTTCAGAAATCGGGGGAAATTAACAGCTACAGAAAACTCACCTGCCTGACATATGGTTCAACTCTGCTCTTGACTTTCCAGGTGCTGAAGTGAAATTGATAGGGAAAAGCTTTTCATAGTGTTTCAGGCAGACTTTGACCTATTTATACATCTCTTGGCCCTGTCATTTTGCTTTGCTGCCCCTAATCCTGAGCTCTTCCTTTTGTTTCATCAGCTCACAGCTTTTGTGTGTAAGTATCTCTGGATTTATTTTGTTTGCTTGCTGTTTTGAGGGAACATGCACTGCCCATAAGAAGTCTTCCGAACAGAAATACATTTGCTCAGGACTTACTCAACCTGGGGAAGCCAACTCCCATGGCTCACAAGTGGTTTCTACACTGTCTGTACAACACGAGGCTCCGACTTTGCTTCTTGAGGCAAAAAGGGGAAAAAAAAAAACAAAACACAAATGCCAAACCCCAATAGGTTTGACTACCAGATTTGAACTGGCAGGGAAGGAAAAGTACAGAAGGGCTCAGTGAGATTACTACTGAATTGGTAATGGGTAGACAGGAAAATCAGAAAACACGGATCAATTGAGTGTCAAGTTTAAAAATGTCCTGGTCCTAGCTTCTCCACGCTGATCTGCTGATGCATTTTTTCTTGACTTGCTTTGTTCTCCACTGTCTAAAACTGGATCTCCCCAAAGTGAATCAGAAACTGCCCAGAGTATGCATGGTTTTGGGACAAAAAGCTGCAAGGAACTGGAACAAGATCAGACACATTTCTCTTGTAAATTCATCAGGCTTGAGCCCGAGATTCCAGCAGACCAAGATCAATGCATTTCCATGGAGTAAGGTCATACTAAATTATAATAGATGAATTTTTAAAAAATGGGTATCAAGAAACACCAAAGTAAGTGCTGTACTGTGAGAAGTTCAAGTTAACCTGTTCCTATCATCTTCTTCCTGGTTTAGCAGTGCCATTTTAACTGTAAAACACAGTCAGGGCCCTGAGGGCACTCAAAGACATTAATTGCACTGACCAGTCTCACCTAGGGCCACCACCCAAACCCTGTACCCATGGGCCTGGGGGCTCCATTTAAGCTCTGGACTGGGTAGTTACTCAGTTCCTCTTTGAGCTATGTTGCAGGTGTGCCTGCCTCTAGCCTGGCCTCCTGAATGGACCTTGAACTTCCCCTGCAGGTAGCTTTCCTCCTGGATGGACCCCTCAGGTGTTTGTTGCAGCTTGTGACCAGTCCTAATTCTGTTTCCTTTTGTTCCTGGATGGAGCCTGGACTGGCTGATGGACCCTCTCACCAGCATTTGTTTCTGCTTGGTTTTTCAGATCTTCTGGGAGTGTTTGTGCTGAGATTGCCTTTGGCTCCTGGCTTGTGTGCTCGTTGGGAACAGTGGCCTATTGCTGCTCCTTGACAAATATTTTGGAGCTAAGCCTGCCCTCATTTAAGTCAGGGGAAGAAGCTAGTACATATTGCAGGGGGGTCCAGCTATTTTTGGCACTTTACTTTGTATTCACTCATGCAGGGCTGTCCATATATGCTTGCTGATGCAGGTCCCACGGGGAATATGCCTACTTATAGCTCACAGATCCTCCTTTCCCTCCTTTTATCTTGGGGTGGGGTTCACTTGAGGCTCTTTTCTTTTGTCTGCTAACAGCTGGTTCTTCAGATCTATCTACTCATCCATCTGGAGTTTGTTTTTTGAATGCTGTTGAGTTAGTGGAGGTGGGGAGTGGCTAGTAATGCGAGTAAGCATGGACTAGGCACTTTTGTCTCCTCTCTTCGTGATGTGTATTATAAACCTGTGTCCTAAGCTCTACTAAGCCACAGGATGTGCTTGGACATGCAGAGGACCGTACGCTCTGTGCTGCAGGTCTGCAAGGTGCCCTTAGCCTTATTAACTGGCCTGCAAAGAAGTTGATTTTGACAGTGCACCAGAGACCATCCTGGCATAGTCTGTGAGATCAGCTTTTCAGTGGTGGTGTGCCTGTGAAGGTGACATCTGAGGGAGTCCACCACCTGACTCTCCTGCTTATGGCCTGTGCTCCCTGTAACTATGACTAGGTTTCATTGTCCTCAAGTATGCTTGCACTGTAGTGAATTTCATAGGCTGCTTCCCAGATCTGCAGTCCTTATGGCTGCTGTATTTTTTCCATTAAATAAAGCTCTAGCTTGCTGTGTTGGTATCTTCACTTCTTGCATTCCTATATGATTGATATATCTGAACACAAGAGGATGAGGCACAACATAGCTGTGCAGGTATACTAGCTGTCTTTCCTGTTCAGAATTCAGCATGAGGTAGAGACTTTTTTCACTCTGTGGCTTTCAAGGGCTAAGATTTAGTATTAGACTGCTTAGTTGGTTCAGTCTAACAAGTCTTTTCAAACCAGTCTAGATTTTAACAGGGCACCTGTGAAAGTATGTTTGCCTTTTTCTTGTTAGAGACTTAGAAAGGAATGATCACTTCATCTAGCCTCCCACATTCTGGTCTGAGGCTGGACTATGAGCAAGTCGCTGTTGCCTAAGCCTCTGTAAACTGAATAGAAGTGAGGTGCCTACATGAGGCCTTTAAAAAAAATCTGTCAAAACACAGTAATAATAAGAATTGGCTGTCACATTAGCAGATGCCTCAAAGCTTGACTAATAATGATGCAACAACTGTAATGTTGGAATAATTTTCCATGCTTTATTGGCAAATTACTGTTTTTGTTCCTACTCTGTGCCCCCTGAAAATAAATGTCCGATGTTTTCCTTGAAAGCTTCCTTTTTTCAATATGTAGTGTGTGGTGCCCTCCACCCCATGCTGTGTTGGGTGTACTTGTCCCACTTGAGACTGTCATTGCTGCCGCTCAGCTCCTTGCTGAGATACTGGTAATGCCCTGTTGTCTGCCTGTGATATAACTGTTGATGCATAATCACCTGTGAAGGCCCTTCATGTGTCATGCCTCACAAATTTAGGAAGAAATCTTGCTCATATCTGTCAAATACGAGCAATATATGTGCAGTCCTATTGAAATAAAACTTAATCAGGCACAGTGTGGGTTGCTCACATGCATGCTGTTCTACAGTTTTGTGAGCCTTTCTGAGTCTAAACCTGTAATACTCCATACTCTTCTTACGCTCACCTGTTTCACTGTCTTTGGTGTAATTCGGTCTACTTTTCCAAGTTTCCCTGCTAGTCTGTCTCTGAACCTGTTCTGTACAAGGCCAATCATATGGGATGAACAGTGCCACATCATATTCTTTGCCATATAAGCAATTGACCAAGTGAAAGCCACCAAGCACGCTTCCTTTGGGCTCTTGGCCACAGTGAAGCCTGGAGAGCAAAGCAAATGGAAAACTCCTTGCTCTTCACCTCTTGCTGAACCCTGCCATTCCCACTCTGGTGTGATGAGGGGTTTCAGCAGATGACTTGTTTTGCCTCGCTTCACTCCTGATTTTCATCTCTGTGGTAAGAGTTGTGTTGCTCGCTTAGCTTAGCAAAGTACTTCAAAACCTTTGCATGAATGATGATGTACAAATACAAAGTCTCATTGCTGTACGTTCAGATGTAAGACATACAGCTATCATCTAGTTTTTGCTGCTACCGTACCTGGGAAGGAAGGAAATCTGTTCTCCTTTCTGTGGCAATCTCGGTAATGGCCAGCAATAAACCGTATATGATCTCTCCTCAATTATCCCAGAGGCAAAAATGTTGTTCACTCAGCTGTACAGCTGCCCTCTGTGTTGACATTCCCCCTCACAGACCTCTAAAGCATTTGTAGAAGGGGAGCTAAGCCTTTTCTGTTTTATCAGGTGTGGGCTCATGTAAGCTTCACTTACTAAAACACACTGTGCCTTTAAAAAGGTGGTGCCACCCACCTGTGGTTGCTGCTGGGCAGAAAACGGATTTGAAGTCTGTATTCTCAAGGTTCTTCATTCTGGAGACTGGTTTTAAACGTGGACATATCCACTGAGCTCTCTTCCCATCTCATGTGTATTCTGCCTTCAGAGGAATGTGTGACTACCACCAAGTATTAGGTTGTAATGCAGATCACAAAACAAGCCTGTTCCTTACCACTTCAGTAGTATGGATGAAGATGCTTATTGGGTAGGCTTGCATGTACTGTTCCGTTCTAAATTTTCATGTGGGCCATTTGTTTCCTCTCCCAGACTTTGCTTGCCTTTTGCTCTCTGCTCCCTTTGAATTTAGCATCCTTGATAAATATCTTTGTGTAGTTATCTATGAACAAAAGAGACTACTAAATATAGAGTGGGGCTCTTTTCCTTTAGGCTCACCTTTGACACATAAAACCATGCCTCTTGAATGGGTGTGATGCTATTAGAAGACCGGTGACAATACTGAATCAGCTCCAAGAAATTCAAGGAAATGCTGTGTTGACTGTAGCTGGGAAGACCCACCTAGAGCTCTAGGAACAGCAAACAGAAAAGATGGACAAGGTTACAACAATCTTTCCTCACTCTCCTGTAAAGCAACAAATGTAATGGAACAGTTCAACCTCCTCATGTAAGTGTAACCAAACAGAAAGCTATGGGAATTCATCTGGGCCTCAGGTGTATGTACATAAATACCTAATCTAGTATTTTCCTCTGATTATATCAAAAAACTGTGATCCGGTGTAGCCATTAAAATATGTCCTATTTTGTATGTGCTCTCAGTCTCCCTGTATATGGCCCTTTCTAGCCCAATCTATCTTTGTTTTCATCCAGTGCTCACAAACAATAGGGACAGCCTAGACTGTTTGATGAAGTCAATGTGCACTAGAGTAGCTATTTTCCCTCAAAATATTTATCTCCTTTCCTGGTAGACANTTTTTTTTTTTTTTGTGCTAAAGGAATGGTTCCAGCTTTACCTCAGCTGAATATGAAAGCTCACTTGAAATCACCTGATGTAAATAAAACACATGGGAGTTGACAGCTAGATCATTGCCTGCCCTGTTCAAGTGGGTCAATGGAGCACCACGCCATTGCCTCTCCTCTCCACTGACATATGTGTGCATCAGATCAAGATGTTGTGTGGAGGAAGCAGCATAATTAGATGACAATCATGAAGGTATTAGGCATTTGATACAATCTCCCCCAGATGAAATAAAACTGTGAACTCATGATCTTGCAGAGCATTGCCACTGTACAGCAATATGTGGGACACAGAAGCAAAGGAAAGAGTAAGCACACAGCTGTCATACAGATGGCCTGTCCTCCAAACCTCTTTTGATCCTTTGGAGCAGGGTGTGGTTTCGAAACATTTTCAGAGAAGGAGGGATGGAGTGATTCTGTCCCTTGACAAGGTAAGGTGGTTATGGGAATCTGTAAACATGAAGAATAATAATCAGTCTGACCTTCTGTGGGAGACCACAACCTGAGAGCTCTCCTTATTTCAGTAATCTTCCTCCACTGTAGAAAACTGAAATAGGCCTAGCAATGCAAAAAACTGCAAGATCCCATCTTTGATGTGTTTGTATCAACGCCCATTCTACTCAGCAACCATGCTTTCTTTGCTAGAAAATGGCAGCGAGTACTGCTGACTGCAAGAGTGACTGGCTTCAGGTTGATATTTTTGCCCCTCTGCCGGCCTCCCTGAACTGCGATGCTCACAACAATGACTCTTCGTTTCTGCAGGACAGCTTTCTGTGTTCCCTGGCATCGAGTCTGCTTACTGTCTCTGTTCCTGACATCTTAGTAACAGCACATAAGTTCCAAGTCCCTCTTTGGACATTGTTCTTTCTTTGATACAGCTCCTGCAGGATTTGGAATTTTATACTCAAGCACCTTTTAAAATCTGACCAGCAGCTGGCGGTGGGGGGAGGGGGGATGTGGTGACAGGGTAATGAAACCAGCTCTGCCACTAGAGAGAGGGCATGAAGAGACCTCCCCATCCTTGATCCTAATCTTCTGATCTTTAAATCAACTATACAAGTAATTTCCCCTGGCCATCTGAAAAAGTATCTGTAAACTGGCACCTATGTCCTTAGCAACTTTCAGCTAAGCCGAAAGCAATAGGTTTCAGCTTGCTCTCTGCAGGGTGCTGAGAGTGAACAGCCAACTTTTGAGGGGAAAATGAAAAGTATTTTTTCCTGTCAGTAGGCTTACTTTATGAGAATGAAGCTGCAGGCTGCACCTTCTCCACTGGAAAATACAGGGTATCAGTAACCATAGTCAAATAACAAGAGCAGCTAGTGGAATGAACCCAGTCCTTGATGGGTGGCAAAGCCGAGAACTCATACAGGGGACACATAGGAGTCAAGCTTCTCTCTCAGAAATCACAGCCTGCACGTCTAGCTTAGTATTTCTGCTGCCAGAAATTCTGGGCATGCGAGAAACAGCAATGGAAAATCCTGTGAGATCACTGTCCGTTCTCAGGCATGACTGGTTTGTTAGGCTCAGCTTTGCCACAGAGAATTCCACAAATGTACTGGAAATTTGTTAGTGGTTCTGGAGACTGAGTAGGAGTAAAAACCACTAAGCTTTAACATTCCTCTTTAAAGAGAGAAGATGTCCATAAGCAGTCTTTGAGTCCTGACACTAATTCAATGGGACAAACCCAGGACTCACTGACTTCTGCTGAAGTTTTGTCAGAGGTTTTAATTGGATCAATATGTTGGTATCTGAGTTTCACTGTACAGTTCTGAGTTTGCAATTAATTCCTCAGTCACCTCACTTTCCCTTTAACACTTCTATACTCTACTATACTACTATACTTCTATCACTCGTAGTGCTGGGAGACTGGATTTAGGTAGGACACATATCAAGGGTGGGCCTTCCTAGGACTGTTCGGTACAGGCAGCCCCTGATCTGGTCTATTATGTTCCAGACCTAGCACCGGACTTTTTCTGCCTGGTCGTGCTGCATGGGAGACTTGCTCCTCCAGGGTCACTTAAGCTATCATGATATGAATCAGCTGTGGAAAAGGCCCAGGGTCTTCCCAAATCCTGGCGAAAGAAGTATAGGAACAAACTGCTGACTGCACTGAATTTGCCTGTGCCAGAGGAGAATTAATGTTTCCAGGCTACTTTGAAAATTAAGTGCCATGTGGTACAATGTTGCTGTTGCTGTTATTCACCCTGCAGCTGATATGCAGCATCTCCCTTTACAAACTAATTGGAAATTGCTTTTGGTATTTTTGGTGTTTTCCAGCAGAGCCGCTACAGCTTGCTGCTTCATTCTAATAAATGTGTCCTACCTTACCCTCCCCTGTCCCCCTTCCTCCAAGCTCCTTTACAAGGGACATAAAAACATCAGTCCCTGGCACCATCTGTTGAGAAAAGGCTAATTCATTCTCTGCTTGTCTCGTGGTCAGTTTGGTTTCTTTCTGATGGGTACTGCTACCCTCCTTATTGCTGAGAATTTAATACTATTAATAGGTGTGTGCTTTGCTTTATTTTCATTGTTATATTACGATTGCAACATTCAGAGATGCATCCCCTCTGTATGCCCAGACTTCAGATAACATGAACAGTACTTAAAACATGCAACTGCCCAGCAAGGCAGGTAGTATTCCTGTCCCCTTCTTACAGAAAGGAAAATGGGACACAAAGAACTGACTTGCCCAGAATGCATGGATGCCTTAGCAGCAGTTTACTTGTTTACAATGATCTCTGTGGCAGCTTTCCAAAGATGATTTGGATGTGGACCTTCATATAACTCCTGTGATGAGACCGAACAAATCCACTAGGTGCAAAGCTCCCACTTACTCAGTGAGGCACAACAGATCAGATCAATCTGTTAATAAAAAGGGCACCTTAGACCAGTTTCCTCCTTTTGCTGGTGGTAAATGGTCCTCCAGGAAGAGTCTTTATGGCTTCCTTCTAATATTCTCAGTACTTTTGTTGTCCTTGTGCCATTAACTAGGAGGTGATACCTGTCTGACAGACTCCTCCAACTCTTTTCACTTTCTTCGCATCATCTAAAGGGAGGTTGATGATGGATCTATGTGAAATGTCAATGCTCAGCTCTATTCAGAATCTGGCCAGAACTGACCATACTGAAGAGATCCGAACTTATGGAGGTCTGCCCAAAGCAAACAGCAGTTTTTAAGATACTGATGTTGACACATTGCTGTCTCCCCCAACGCAGATGGCTGCGTACTCCTAGCTAGCCATTTCCAATGTAAAAGTCCATGCAAGAAGACACAAGCTGAAGAGCAGTTGGGTGCATAATCATGCACTGCCTGCTGTATATTCACAGGGGTGTCCCTTGGCCTTTGATGTGAAATGTCAGCAGAGTCCTCCTTGCAACTGCTGCCGCTGCTCTAGTCCACGGACAGATCCAGAAGGCCCCGCAGATGACAAGCATGCCTCCTCTGACATGAACGTGTCATTACTGGAGCAGAAATCCTTAAAACAGCACAGCTTGCCCCATAGAAGGAAAAAGGGCCTGGTCGCGGCTACCTGCTTCCGGCGCACCCGGACCAGTCCCCTCCGCGGGGGCGTGGCGGCGGCGATTGACGAGCGAAGGGGCGGGGCCGCTGGGGGGCGGGGCCACGCCGCAAAACCGGAGCGCCGGGGAAGATACGGAGCTGCTGCCACTCCCATACGCCAGGTAACTGGGGGTGAGGGGGCTGCGCTGCGCCCCGCACNTCCTCTGAGAGCGTCTGCCAGCGCCGCCGAGCCTTCCTGCCCGGCCCTCTGCCCGAGGCCGGCACCGAGCTCCCCGTCCCCGCCGCGGCCACAACTTTCTCCTGGGCTCCGCGCCAGGTGCCGCTGCCACCCCTCCTCTGCTCTCCTCTCCCTCGCGGGGCGGCGGCAACCTTTCGGGGCAGGTC